>WSUE01000347.1:0-33857 GCA_019633535.1 Tulasnella sp. JGI-2019a
CACCCGACTGGTCCCATTGGGTATAAGGGAGACCATGGATACCAGCAAGCTGGAAGTGGGAAGCCACATCGCTCTGGTTAGCCTTCTGCATGGTCTCTGACGGCATGAACCAGAAGGCAGGTTAGTGATGGATCAGCCCAATGGATTTCATGGGATAAACGTACGAAGGGCTTGGATATAAATGGAGAACTGCTTTTGGTCCTTGATCAATTGGTTGATCTCGAGACGAGGGGGCGGAGAGGCGCCTTGGGTCCAACCGCCGGGGACACCAGTGATGATCAAAGAAGGGGCCATGATGATGGGAGTTGGTAGGATGATAGTGCGTGTCGAAGATGACTTGAGAGCTGATATGCTGATATGAGCTATCTTTTATACGCCATCGATGCGATAAGCGAGGAAGCACGGAACCTTCTGGCCGAAAATAGCGCCTGCCAAGCCTTGGAAAAAAAAAAAAAGCGCCGACAAGTGGAAGGCGATGTTGAAAACGCGCCAGTGACCATAAGTAGGTTCATACCCTCAGGGAATTTGAAGTGCTAGGTGGTCGATTTCTCTCCAAGCCTTGCCATGTTCCGAATTTTGGCTTGGCGTCTTGAAGAACCGTGCCGCTCTGGACAGTGCAGTGCGCTATCGATGGGCGATCGAAACGCCGATCACCTTGTTCGCAGGTGCTCAAATTGTGGGAACATTCTCGCATGACGGCCATTCGTGTCGACTGACATTCCGGGATCGGTCTTGGCAGGTTCTTGTGCATCCTTGGTTGTGTATCTCACCGGTCGAGCCTCAGGCCTTCCAATTCCAACATCTTGCATGGTGTTGTGGTACAAAATTTGCCATTGAAATCTCTGAGAAAGCGTATCTTACCTTATCCTGAACTTTGTGATAGCGCGACGTATGCATTGATCGGTGGAAGATTGCCCCAAGGTACTGTCAAAAACCACGTTTTGCGAGGTCGAGCCTCGGGCGTGATGGTTAATAAATACATATGCGGTAGTCAATGGTAGTTGCTAGCGCTGCATTGTAGTCTTCTTCCCACTACTGGGCCAATGTTATGCTTAAACATCGCCTCTTCGTTTAACCCTTCAAGTCTTTGGTCTTATTCATTTGACAAGGAGCTAGCTTCGGAGAGATGTCTTCTGACGCATTCGCGTCATAAACCGACTCATCATCAATGGGTATCATGTCCCTGTGTCCCGTTGGTAATGTTTAGCTCCGTTTGGATGCTGTAAGTCGCCATGGTTTCTATTCGCACATAGTAATTCTGACTTCTTTAGACAGCATCTTCGCCCTGGCCTTTCTGGAATGCCTTGCCCAATCTTCTGTTTAAATGCAGGTTTGATCAGACCCGGTGGATGGCGGATTGAAGCTTAATTCCCTCTTAGAGATCACACGTTCAAAAAAGGAGCTAGAGATGATCCCACACAACCAAACTCCATAAAACATTCAAATTCAACAAAAACATGTTTTTTTCTTTCTTTTTCTTTTCGTGAACATGGATTGATTGGGATTACGAGTAAGAACGCCCTCCTACACGGCCATGAGTGATCGTGTGGTGATGCGTACGTTCGCCATCGTGATGAGGGAACATATCGCCATGTCCGAATTTCATGGGGTTGCTCATGACATCGACGACGAGGCTCTGCACGTTGGCCGTGGGCACAACCTCCCTATTCGCCTATTTTGAAGCAAACACGTCAGAAACTGCTGATGGCTCTCCCGAGAAACGATGGAAAAAAGGCCCAATCACCTTTTGAACACGCCAGTGCAAGTTCTTCTGCAGGTACGGCTCCAACACGCTCGGCTCGAACGTTCCAAGTCCCGAGTGAGCCGCGAGCCACGCATCGAGATGCACGAATCCTTCCGTCACGACGTTCTGCTGCCCCCTACAATTCTCACATTGCGAGGCGACACTATTGACAAACGCGTGATGCGCACCAACGTAAGCGGGGCACGTGCGCCATTGCTTGGAATCCTCGGGGACGTCTCCGATGAAGAAGATGACGGAGAAGCTACAACCGAGCTCATATTTCTTCGTCTGAACCCTAGCGACCCAGTCGTACAACTTCTGTCCGCTGCTGGATGGGGCGGCTTGGTGAGGCTGGAGGACGGCTTGAGGGTGGCTAGCGGCGGCGTGCGCTGCAGGGGTAGCGGGGGCACCGGGGTGAGATGGTGCAGCGGCTGCAACAGTCTTGGGTGGAGCAACCCCTGAAGCCTCGGGCGGAACGACGTGGCCTGGCGCGGTCACAGGTGCGGTCTGAGCCTTCACAGTTGCGGATCCGTAGAGTTGGTTGACTTTAGTTCCAATGGCGGATTTAAGCGCGTTGGCGTCACCGAGGTTCAATCCGACGAACTCGGGATAAGTGTATCCTATGTTGGTAAATTTGGTCGCAGCAGCTGAGGTCCAGTAAGACTGCGGGCCATTCCAGAAGGGAGCTAGACCTTTGAAGTTGACGGAAAGGTCAGTAACAAACATGGAGGTTCAAAACAACTGACGAAAAGGACGAACTGGTCGTGGTATCTACTTTGGAGTTGGCAGCCATGGTCCAAGTGCCGTCTTCGGCGGTTCCTTGAGTAACCCAGACACCTGGGTTAAGGGACTGCCACAGGGCAAGCATACGATCGACGTTGGCGTGATGCAACCAGAAGATGGGGTCGAAAGCTGGTGAGAGTCCGATCAGCTGGAGTTTATCCTGAGCGACATCGTCGAGAACTTACCAGCGACGGCAGGATCGGACATGTCGCCATCACCACCGACGTCAACGTGGATCCCATCGTGGATAGCCTCGAGACTGCTGCTCGACGAGCCTCCGTCACCGGGCGTGTGGTTAGAGAAGGCAGGCCAGGCTGATGAGAAAATAGAGGCAAGCGAAGAATCAGGTACGTCTCAAGTGAGATATTCGGTGCATGAAAACTGACTGTGGACTAAGGTCAACATCTTATACGTCGATGTGCGTATGTTTGCCTGTTCGGCCTTAAGATCACTGAGCCCGGCCGTCAGAGATGACGATAAACCTCTCACACAGCCAACGCAAAGAATTAACTGACTTGATCATCTCTTGAACATTGCTTGTTGCATTCGCCGTATCGTTGGTGGCATGACGAAGGGTCTTCCCCCAAACAGAGTAAGGTCTAGGGAAACTCTTATCGACTGGGTTGAACTTGTAAGACAGAAGAGGATTATCGATGTTCGTCGATTGGCCATTGGGTCCAATGATCGTGACTTGCGCCTTGGAGATGACTTCCGGTGGTGGGACAGAGTTGGCCGCCCAATCCCAATATGGGATACGCAAGTTGGCAGCAGAAGCCTGCCAGGTTGCCTTATCGACCGTGTAGGAGCTGGCGATCTGGACAGCGTGGTTCTGGAGGACTTGCTGCGAATGATTTGGGAGAGTGTTAGACCTAGGATCAAATCGCTCCAACATAAATCAGAGACGTCCTGCATACCTCATACAGCGCAAGATACGGCCTGTGTAGATGCCGGGCGTGTGAGTAACACCGTTGTGGAGAAAAGGGTATCGCTTACCTATGCCAGGATGGGAAGAGCACGCTGCCGTGCGTGCAGTACCCAGACCATGCAGATCCTTGAACCGGCTTAGCTCCACCCGACTGGTCCCATTGGGTATAAGGGAGACCATGGATACCAGCAAGCTGGAAGTGGGAAGCCACATCGCTCTGGCTATCTTTCTCCATGGTCTCTGACGGCGTGAACCAGAACCTATGTCAGCGATATGGATGGACCCCAGAGGATAAACGTACGAAGGGCTTGCATATAAAGGGAGAACTGTTTTGGGTCCTTGATGAGTTGATTGATCTCCAGACGAGGGGGAGGAGCAGCACCCTGGGTCCAACCGCCGGGGACACCGGTGATAATCAAAGATGGGGCCATGTTGATAAAAGCTGATGAGAGGGTACTGCGTAATGAAGACGACTGGGGGATATCTAAGCTAATACGTGCTATCCTTTATACATCACTGATTGGGGCGTTACCGATAAGCGAGGAGGCACGGAACCTTCTGGCCGAAAATAGCGCTTGCCAAGCCTTGGAAAAAAGCGCCGACAGGTGAAAGACGAAGCTGAAAACGCGTCAATGACCGAAATTGCTGGATTTAATTGATATATAGCCCTCTTACCATTAGGAGTTGGTAAGTTTAGAACCGCTAAGCAGTAAAATTTCCCCCCAAAGTCATGCCAAGGTCAAACGGGCGGCTGCAGACCCTGCCAGACCGTTCCCAATCTGGCTTGGCGATTAGAAGAACCATGGGTTCTGGACTGTATATGCATCAGATAACAGGCGTCTAGGCTCATGTGCGGGTCACAAGACGGTGAGCCATCGATGGGCGATCGAAAGCCGATGGCGCAGTAATCAAAGAGACTCTGTTAGAGTCGTGTGAACCTTATTGAAATTAACACTCTACGTTGTCTATTGGCTTAAAGTAAAGAAACAGACGGATCTGAGCTGAAAGTTAGTGCTGAAGGCAATGAGATATCGGCCGCTTGCATATTGCGTCTGGTCACCTGCCGTCAGGGCTGTCGGAGTATATGTTATCGCAAAGCCGTTTCACCTCAAACAAGAGTCGATCGGAACCAATGCTTAGCGCCCATGCTTCTTGTTAGGATGCTCTAGACCGGGTTATCTGCCTCATTTGTTAGCCAACTTGGGGGTTGGATAGGCGCTATAGGCCAAGACTCCCGTATAAGACGCCACAATTCAATATGTTATCGAAATACCATCCTAAACTTTGAGTCAGATCCAAAACACAACTACAAAGGACGCACATGGGATGATTACTTGTATATATGGTAAGTTAAATATCCCTACTTCATTTCCAAGCTCTCAGTGCTCAATGTTCAGTGCCTGGGTCGTCTAACCGCGCCGACATATTGAGATTTACTTTTTACAAGATTGCTCACTTTATCTCATCGAAGCGCATGGAGTTATACAATGTATGTCGCCAGTCATGTCGGTGAGATCGTGGTCCTGAGGCGGATCAGGATTCCAGGCGTACCAGAACCCCCAAAGTCCCTCCCAATAGTTCTGCCGATATAACAGAGTCCAAAGTTGGCATGGCATAGATCACGGTATTAACTCCATAAAGAATTCACGTTCAAGAACATTGTATCTCGAGGCGACGTTGGGATTACGGTCGGTGGCTCGCCATCATGATGAGAGATAGGATCTGGTCGATGAAAGGAATCCTGAGCGTCAGACCTTGGAATCACGATTGTCAGAACCCTCGATGTAATGCAATCTCAAAACAAGAATAATACCGTGATGATGGTTAAACTACCTTTAGATTCAAATTCTCGAAGAATCCCATGGGCGCCTCCTGAGAACACGGAGATTGATTGCGGTAACATCATTATTATCGCAAATAACTTTTAGCTGACGTGCAATGGGGTCTCAAGTAGAAGGTGCAAAGCTGGTTGCAAAGGACGAGGACGAGGATTTCAGGACCCAGGGTTCAAACATGCATCGAGCAACGAACTTCTCACAAGCCACAACCTGCCTACCCGCATACGCACTTGTACCTCGTGTGGTGTAAACCCGCACAAGCCAGCCCGCTGCCTCATTTCTGCTTTCATTTTGAACTACCATTCCTACCCGAACCCCTCGCTCGCCCCATCCAATCTACTACCAGTTCTTCGCCCAAGTCAATCCAAATGCATTTCAGGAAGCGAGGGAAGGCTATTGCTCCATACGTCGTTGGCGGCACCAAGATCACTCTCGATGTCCTTTCAAAAGTCACTAGCCTGATCCACCCACCTTGTGTTGGGGCGGTTATCAGCGTTGCTTCCCAGATAATTACCATTGTGGAGGTAGGTGGCACGACTTATACATGGCTTGCCAATGGAAATAGGATCTAACACCCATCGTACCAATGAGGGAGTGAAAGCTAATCGCGACGACACGAAGGTGCTCGTTGGACGTCTCCTCGGCTTGCTCGTCGTCATATCCGACTCCTATCAAGGCAGGACCGATGAAGAGCTCGCCGCAGACATTAGGACCAGCGTGGGACGACTGAGCGGGTAAGTTGTATTAGCCTATCTACAGGACGTGCAAGGTAGTAACGACATGCGACAGAGAGTTGGACACCATACTGACGGAGGTCGAAGAGATGCGGGCGGAAACGGATCCCCGAACGATTAAAGGCTTACTGAACGGTGGTCTGCTGTATTTTGACAACGGCCAAAAGATTAAGGGGTATGCGACCCGCATCAACTGGGCGATGGATTCTTTTCAGGTCGGTCGACTGACCTTCAGGCGCCTGAGTATCAGTCTGCTAACTGCGCTCGTGCTACAAGGTCGAAGGCCGAATACGGGACGCGATTCATCTCCAAGACATACATGAAGGAGTAAGAGATATACAAGCGGATATGAGGGATATGCGGGGAATTCTGGAGAACATTGTATGCCCGATGGTCAATGGCCGTTGTGATTGTTTCTAATGGCTTCAATTCCCAACAGGCCACGGGATCGAAAGCTCCAGACACGTTCGTCCACTCCTCCCCCGCTCCGTTAATTCTACTGATCGTGCGTTGCGACATAGAGCATTATCCTCCTCATCCGTACTTCCGTCTCAACCACAAAAGGTATTCGGCAGGGATGCCGAGATCGACAACATTGTTGGTCGGATAACATCGACTGAAAGCCCTCGTTTGGCGATCCTGGGTTCCGGAGGCATCGGCAAAACCACCCTCCTCCTGGCCGTCCGGGAGCACGCGGATATCGAGCAGAGGTTCGGCGAATCTCGCTTCTTCGTGCATTGCGAGGAAGCCACATCTGTCGCGCTCCTAATCGAGGTCATCGCCAAAGCACTTCGCATTGAAACCTCATCGAACGATCGAATGGAAGATATCAAGACGCGACTTCGCTCCACGGACCATCCGATTCTTCTACTCCTCGATAACTTCGAGACACCTTGGGACATTCCTGGAGAACAGACCCGAGTGGAGGATATCCTCTGTGCGCTGGCTTTCTTCCCTCACATCGCTATTCTCGTCACGATGCGGTCCAATGTACCGCCCTCGACCAAAGTTGCATGGTCACTCCCCTGGCTCGAGCCACTTTCCGTCTTACCGGAGGACGCCGCTCGGGACTTCTATATCAATATTGACCCCAATGCTGTTAGTGACGGCTCTCTTGATAGGCTACTTGCCGAACTGTCCTACGTGTCACTGGCAATCACGCTCATGGCGATGCTTGGGAGGAGTGGAGAGACTCCGACAGCCCTTCTTGTGGCATGGAAGAATAAGGCGGTTGGAACGGATCTGCTCCACGGGATGGATCGAAACAAGAGCGTCGACGTCTCCATCCAACTATCCATCGAGAGCAATGCGATGAAATCTGACCCTGACGCACTGATACTCCTCTCGGTTATCGCCGTGCTCCCTGCTGGAGCTAACGTCGCACTCCTTCCAACGTTAGTCCCAAACATCCGTAACCTAGTCTTGGCCAAGGCCACGCTTCGAGGGGTAGCACTTACAACACTAGGGAATGGTGGACGGACTGTGCAGCTTCTGTCTCCGATCCGAGCACACGTCCTAAAGTACCATTCGTTATCAGAGAATGTAAAGGAGGCGCTCTATGACGCATATGCGCGATATGTTACCACTCACAAGTCACGCATCGGCAACTCGAACTTTGTGAATGATGCAAAAGCCTTGGGAGAGGAAGAAACCAATCTCGAGGTGATATTGTCTGATACTGTTCAAACGGGCTCCGATGCCGTCGTAGATTCCGCCATCGCATTCTGTTGGCATCAATGTGACACTCGGCCTCGCTTGGAGGTGATTCAGAGTGTGGTGCAAGTCTGTCGACAGAAGCGTAAGGTTGACCGCTTGGCCCAGAGTTTGTACTGTTACGGCCAAATGTTACACCAGCTGGGTCAGCATAAGGCAGCACAGGTGACATATGGAGAGGCTGTGCAGATTTTCAAGGGGCTCGGTGATCGCTTTGGTGCGGCAAACTCTCTCAAGAGCCTCGGTGATGTGCATCGGATGCAAGGCCGTGATGATGAGGCCCGCGCGGCATACCTAGAGGTGGAGCGAGAATACAAGGAGCTTGGCGATCGGCTTGGTGCAGCAAACTCTCTCAGGAGCCTCGGTGATGTGCATCGGATGCAAGGCCATTATGATGAGGCCCGGGCGGCATACCTAGAGGCGGAGCGAGAATACAAGGAGCTTGGCGATCGGCTTGGTGCGGCAAACTCTCTCTCGAGCCTCGGTGATGTACATCGGATGCAAGGCCGTTATGATGAGGCCCGCGCGGCATACCTAGAGGTGGAGCGAGAATACAAGGAGCTTGGCGATCGGCTTGGTGCGGCAAACTCTCTCAAGAGCCTCGGTGATGTGCATCGGATGCAAGGCCGTTATGATGAGGCCCGGGTAACATACCAAGAGATGGAGCGAGAATACAAGGAGCTTGGCAATCGGCTTGGTGCGGCAAACTCTCTCAGGAGCCTCGGTGATGTGCATCGGATGCAAGGCCGTGATGATGAGGCCCGCGCGGCATACCTAGAGGTGGAGCGAGAATACAAGGAGCTTGGCGATCGGCTTGGTGCGGCAAACTCTCTCGAGCCTCGGTGATGTGCATCGGATGCAAGGCCGTTATGATGGGGCCCGGGCGGCATACCTGGAGGCAGAGCAAGAATACAAGGATCTCGGTGATCGGCTTGGTGTGGCAAACTGCCTCATGGGAACCGGGGAGACCTTTAGCAAGGAAGGAAACAGCAATGAAGCCCACACACGACTCTCAGAAGCGAAATTACTCTATGAGGCACTTGGGTTAGATCATATGGCTGCTAGATGCTCTGAAGCACTCCGCGTCTGCTCCTCATTTACATAACCTTAGCCCCAATCACAGTCAATCAGCACTACTCAAAATGGCTATTCACCTCTCTTTCATGGACACCTCTGATGTTTTCCCTCTGATTCTGTGTACTACACCTATCCTTGCTTGTAATACATGTGTTTGGTGATACATATATACAATAATAAGTATTTCAGAATGGCAAGAAATATAGTTCAAGATGTCACCCTTATATTTGCCATATTTGCCTCAACCTGTTTGTGACCTCTTGCCAGACCTTGTAACCTGAGCCTCTGTCATCCCTCATACTTCCACATATCTGTCCTTGGTACCTTGGCACACATCTGGTGTTCTTGTTTGGTTAGGCCGGTGGATGGTGGACCTATAGACATGTCTTATCACAACCCTTTGCTGACTATCTAATCCACACCTTTAAAATAGGAATACGAGTGCTCGTTTGATTTGGTTGATGAACTTCAACAGCACATACGCCTTGAGGTTCAGTGTTGAATGCCTAAGTTGCTTCAATATAGATATCGATATCTGTCCTTATGCCTGCCTTGGTTGGTTAGGTCGAACCCGTATGGGAGACTTGCATTGGTGCTTGTAAGCCTAAACGTGATCTTGAGAAGAATCAGGTTTCCATCGACGAGATGAGGCGGTGTAAGGAACCCGCTCCCCTCAACGATTCCATCTGTTCAAAAAAAGAACTGACCCGATACAAATCATCGCACCAAACTCCATAAAGGATTCAAATTCAAAAACATTGCATTTCGAGAAAATGGATTGATTGGGATTACGAGAAAGAACGCCCTCCTACGCGGCCGTGAGTGATCGTGTGGTGATGCGTACGTTCGCCATCATGATGAGGGAACATATCGCCATGTCCGAATTTCATCGGATTGCTGATGACATCGACGACGAGGCTCTTCACGTTGGCCGTGGGGACCACCTCCCTATTCGCCTATTGAATAACAATTTGTTAGGAACTACTTCAGCCTCGCAAGAGAAAGAACAAAAACGAATCACCTTTTGAACACGCCAGTGCAAGTTCTTCTGCAGGTACGGCTCCAATACGCTCGGCTCGAAAGTCCCAAGTCCCGAATGAGCCGCGAGCCACGCGTCGAGGTGCACGAATCCTTCCGTCTCGACGTCTTGCTGCTCTCTACAATTCTCACACTGCGAAGCGGCGCTGTTCACGAACGCGTTATGGGCACCGACGTAAGCTGGGCAAGAGCGCCATTGTTTGGGATCTTCGGGGAAGTCTCCGATGAAGAAGACCACGGAGAAGCTGCAACCGATCTCATACTTCTTGGCCTGAACACGAGCGACCCAGTCGTAGAGCGTGTGTCCACCGCTACTGACTGGTGCCGTTTGGTGAGGTGTGGGGATAGGCAGGACAGCTTGAGGATGCGTGGGTTGCGCAGGAGGCTGGATGTGAGTGGGTAGAGCAGGTGCACTAGGATGCGCCGCAGCTGGTGGAGCTGGAGCCGCCACGGGGTGGCTAGGGGCAGCAGGTGCTGCGGGATGACTAGCGGCGGCGGGCGCTGCAGGTGCAGCAGGCTTGGGTGGGACAATCGCCGCTGCCGCAACCGCGGGCGGAATGACGGGGCCCGGAGCGGTAACAGGTGGCATCTGAGCCTGCACAGTCGCAGATCCGTAGAGCTGGTTGACTTTAACACCAATGGCAGTTTTAACCGCGTTGGCATCACCGAGATTCAAGCCGACGAACTCGGGATAGGTGTATCCCAAGTTGGTGAACTTGGTCGCCGCGGCTGAGGTCCAGTAAGACTGCGGGCCATTCCAGAAGGGAGCGAGGCCTTCGAAAGTTGGACGAAATGGTCAGTACGAACACGCAGATTCAGAACACAGTAACGAAAACGACGAACTAGTCGTGGTATCTACGGCGGACCTGGCAGCCAGAGTCCAAGTGCCAGCCTCGGCTTCTCCTTGAGAAACCCAGACACCTGGGTTAAGGGACTGCCAAAGTGCGAGCATCCGATCGACGTTGGCGTGATGCAAAAAGAAGATGGGGTCGAAAGCTTATGAGAGCACAATAAGTTGGAGCATAGCCTGAGCGAGATCCCCGAGGGCTTACCAGCGACAGCAGGATCAGACATATTTCCATCACCGCCTACGTCAACGTGGATCCCATCGTGGATGGCCTCAAGACTGCTGCTTGACGAGCCTCCGTCACCGGGCGTGTGGTTAGAGAAGGCAGGCCAAGCTGAGAGACAGACGAAGAGTCAGTACATTTCGAGTGAGATATTCAGTGTATAGAAACTGACTGTGGACTAAAGTTAACAACTTATACGTCGATGTACGTATGTTTGCCTGTTCTCCTTGAAGGTCACTGAGCTCGGCCGTTAGAAAATGACGACGAACTTCCCACCGCAATACAAGCTTACCTGATCAACTCTTGGACGTTACTCGTAGCGTTAGCCGAATCACTGGTGGCATGACGAAGAGTCTTGCCCCAAACAGAATAGGGCCTAGGGAAAGTCTTATCGACAGGATTGAATTTGTAGGACAGAAGGGGATTATTGACGTTCGTCGATTGGCCGTTCGGTCCAATGATCGTGACTTGCGCCTTCGAGATGACCTCCGCTGGTGGGACAGAGTTGGCCGCCCAATCCCAGTATGGCGCACGCAGGTTGGCAGCCGAAGCCTGCCAAGCGGCCTTATCAACTGTGTAGGAGCTGGCGATCTGGACAGCGTGGTTCTGGAGGACTTGCTGCGAATGATTTAGGACAGTATTAGACCTAGGATCAAATCAATCAATCCACCATGGATCGAAGAAGTCCAGCGTACCTCATAAAGTGCAACATATGGTCTGCGTAGATGCCAGGCGCAAGTTTAAGTACACTAGCACAGTGGAGCAAAAGGGTATCGCTTACCTATGCCAGGTAGGGAAGAGCACGCTGCCATGCGTGCAGTAGCCAGACCATGCAGATCCTTGGACTGGCTTAGCCCCACCCGACTGGTCCCATTGGGTATAAGGCAGACCATGGATACCACCAAGCTGGAAATGAGAGGCCACATCATTCTGAACAACATCCGCCATGGCCGCTGACGGCGTGAACCAGAACCTTAGATCAGCGATGGGCGAGCTCAACGGATTTCATAGGATGAACGTACCAAGTGCTTGGATATAAAGTGAGAACTGCTTTTGGTCCTTAATGAGTTGATTGATCTCGAGACGAGGGGGAGGAGCAGCACCCTGGGCCCAACCGCCAGGGACGCCAGTGATAATCAAAGATGGGGCCATGTTGATAAAAGCTGATGAGGAGATTGTAGTGCGTATCGAAGACGACTGGGGGGATATTTGAGTCGATACGTGCTATCCTTTTATACGCCACCGATTGGGGCGTAAGCGATAAGCGGAGAAGCATGGAACCTTCTGCCCGAAAGATAGGCAGAAAATAGTGCTTGCCAAGCCGTGAAACTGGCGCCGATCGGATAGGAGGAGTTAGCGTTAGAGTTGGAAATTCACCTGTGACCGCAATTACTTGATTCGATTGGTAGGTAGGCTCTCACCTTCAGCGAATCTGCAAGTTTAGACGCACCAAAGTGCCCAAGGTCAACGGGCCATTCGCAAATTTGGCTTGGCGTTTTATTTGAACCAAGCGCTCGAGACTGCTAAGCTGAGCTCCGCATCAGATAGCAAGCGCCCAGGCTCAATTGGGGTCACAAGATGGTGCACTATTTTTGTTCCCATCGATTCGATGGATGGTGGATCTAAACATAGACTCCGTTTGAGTCGTGGGAATTAAATGACTGACGCCCACATTACTGCGGTGGGGTGGTATAGGCCCGAAGCAAAGGAGCAGGTAAATAGCTAGGCTGGGAATTGAAGGTTTCATACGACGACATATCGGCCACCTTTATCCCGTGTCTAGAACTCTTCAGAGTGCATGTTACCACAAGGCCGTTCACCCTCAAACAGTCATCCCCAGACCGGGGTACATCCCAACGATCCTTCGCACTTGAGGTATTTCTCAGGCAAGCGATGAACGTCCCGGGAATGACACATCAGGCCTGTCTATGAATGCGCGGTGTAGTGGGGCGTCGGGCAAATGCAAATGTTCGAATTCGATCAGCACGAATCTCGCCTTTCTGCGTTTTCTTTTCCCATCCACCCACCATTGCAGGCTCATTCTTTCATATGTCACTTACATTGCAACTTGTCTTGTTTTTCTTTTGTCTGGGGTCCTCGCCAACAAGACTCGTGCACCAAGTGATTTACCCACTAGCGCTCATCGGTACGCTTTCGGGTGACACCCCTTCCCTCAGTCACATGATATATCAGAGTATCTTAGACATGCATCACGACATACATATTTCTGTAGGTGCTCTGGACCCCATTATCCGCCTGAGAAGTAAGCAATCTCGGATGGACACGATAGGCCGAGACTCCCGTATCAGACACCACAATTCAACATCCCGTCAGATATCACCCAGCTAAGTAAAGAGGCTTTGTAATCTGAGGTCCGATCTAGAAAGCGGCGACGATTTGGGAAATACCTTTGATTGTAGCAAGTTAAATATCCCTGCTTTCATTCCCAGAATTTATGTATGACCTGCTAATCATCGCAATCAAAGACTCCGAAAGCCAGTGACACATGGTTAAAGTAGGAAATCTCCAAGTCTCACATGAATAAGGAGGTTTGCCGAGATTATGTTCAGTCAATGGGATCAAAAACCTTCAAGTGGTGAGCCTACTGCCTTTGGTTGACACGGATGTCAAGAAAGCGCTATAGCAGACTATAATTATCACCAGTGAGTTACTTGATGCGACATTCAGATTATAGGCGAGATAGAAGAGGGGACAGAAAAGTGAAAAACTCGCCTGTCATCAGGATTAGAGAGATGATTCACAATAGACAACATAGGAAGGATACTGATTTTTGGAAACAATTCAATCACATAATATTAATACATCTCATCACTGTTACACATCCAAGCCATAATTAAATTCTGGATATGTAAGCTGAAATGTCAATAATAGGGACGCCCAGAACTTCGATGGCAAGAATGTTCCCATGAGCTAAGACGGGACCCCATCCAACTATCAGTCATAGCAAAACTGGTAGCCAGAACATCCTTTTCCCTTCAATGTCCCAAAGCCAAAGCCAACCCCCCTTATCAACTGTGAGAACACATGCATGATCATCATAGACAGGCGTAACCTCCGGACCACCAGTCGACCCAGGTTCTTCTCCTGCTAGATAGATCCCACATGCGGGGAGGGGGACTGACCCAGAGACAGCTCTTTTGCTGTCCAGCGACCAGGCGATGTACACAACTACTGATGTGACCTTTCCATGCATTTACGCGTGCTTCAGTAGTTAAATCCCAAAGTCCACCAGTATCAGTATTAAATGCTGAGACCATCATCTTGCCATCAGATGACTAGGCTACGGAGCCTGTGGAAGTATGTAGCTTCTAGACATCCCTGGTGAGTGCTCCTGTCGACTGATCTCCCAAGCAAACAGTATCATTGAAGAACCCGAAGACAATTCTCTGACCATCTAGTGACCAAGCTACACAGGAATGTGTGCTATGTCGAGACCCATGCTGCAGACGCCTTCCATCAGATGGTTGTGTATTTGTGATAAAGGTATTTACGTCTATTAATCAGTAGTGGTATGCCTGATTCGTTCTTTGGGAGCCACGTAGATGAGATTGTAATCTTCAGGAGGATCAGGATTCCACCGATGAGGGGAACACCAAAGTCCCTTCCGGTGGTTCTATTTATTCCAAAAAAGAACCAAAGCTGACTCTGCATAAATCATGGTAGCAGCTCCAAGAAGGATTCAAGTTCAAAAATGTAGTATTTCAAGATATAGATTGGATTACGACAAAGAATGCCCTCCTACACAGCCGTGAGTGATGGTGTGGTGGTGAGTACAATCACCATCATGGCAAGGGAACATGTCGCCATGCTCGAATCTCGTAGGGTTGCTCATAACATCAATGACAAGACTCTTCACGTTGGTTGTGGGTACCACTTCCTTGTTCGCCTATCAGAAGATATCTTGTCAGAAACGACTGCCACCCGCCAAAGATATCCCATCAAAAAGGCTCAGTCACCTTTTGAACACGCCAGTGCAAGTTCTTTCTCAGGTGCGGCTCCAAGACACTAGGCTCGAACGTTCCAAGTCCCGAGTGGGCCGCGAGCCATGCGTCGGGGTGCACGAATCCTTCCGTCACGACGTCGTGTTGTTCCCTACAGTTCTCGCATTGCGAGGCATTGCTGTTAATGAACGCATTATGCGATACAACGTAGGCACGGCTCGTTCGCCATTGGTTTGGGTCTTCGGGGAAGACCCCGATGAAGAAGACCACCGAGAAGCTGCAACCAAGCTCAATTTCTTTGTCTGAACCCGAGCCACCCAGTCATACAGTGTTTGTCCACTGTTGGTCGGTGCGGATTGGTGAGGCGGGGCGACAGAGATGATGGCTTGAGGGTGCGAAGGGGCCTGGATGTGAGTAGGTGGAGCTGGTGCACAGTGATGCGCGGCAGCTAGTGGGTGACTTGGGGTAGCTGGTACAGCTGGAGCAACCGTCTCACTCGCGATCGGAATGATGGGGACCGGCGCGGTAACAGGTGCAGTCTGAGCCTTTACGGTCGCAGACCCGTAGAGCTGATTGACTTTAGCTCCAATGGCAGCTTTAACCCCGTTGACGTCACCGGCGTAACCCAGACACCTGGGTTAAGGGACTGCCAAAGTACGAGCAGTCGATCAACGTTGGCATGATGCAACCAGAAGATAGGGTCGAAAGCTAATGAGGGCCTAATAAGCTGGAGTAAATCCTGAGCGATATGGAATTACTGGCGACCACAGTATTTGACATGCTGCCATGACCACCAACTTCACCATGGATTCCACCATGGATTGCTTCGAGACTGCTGCTCGACAAGCCTCCATCACCAGGCGTGTGGTTGGAGAATGCAGGCCAGGCTAGTAATGAAACACAGGCAATTGATAAATCAGTAAGCTTGATATGGTATATCCAGCGCACGGGAACTGACTATGGACCAGGGTCAAGAGCTTATACGTTGATGTACGTATGTTTAGATAATTACCTTGAAGATAGCTAAGCCCGGCTGTCAGAAACAAGGATACGCCATGCCAATGCAAAGAATCAGCTGACTTGATCAATTCTTGGACGTTATTTGTTGTGTCAGCCAAATCGCTGGTGGCATGACGAAAGGTCCTCCCCCAAACAGAGTTGGGGAAACTCTTATCGATAGGGTTGAATTTGTAGGACAGGAGGGGATTGTTGACATTCGTCGACTGGCCGTTCGGCCCAATGATCGTGACTTGCACCTTGGGGATGACTTCCGCTGGTGGGACAGAGTTGGCCGCCCAATCCCAGTACGGTGCACGCAAGTTGACAGCAGAAGCTTGCCAAGCGGTCTTGTCGACCGTGTAGGAGCTGGCGATCTGGACAGCATGTTTCTGGGGGACTTGCTACGAATGATTCAGAAGAGTATCAGATTAGGATCAAATCGCTCCACCATAGATCAGGAATGTCCTGCGTACCTTATGTAGAACAATGTACAGCCTATTTAAATATCGAGCGCACAAGTAATTATACCACCCTAGTGGAGGGGAAAGGTGTCACTTATCTATGCCAAGAGGGGAAGAGCACGCTGCCATGCGTGCAGTACCCGGCCCACGCAGATCCTTGGACAGGCTTAGTCCCACCCGACTGGTCCCATTGGGTATAGGGCAGGTCATGGATACCACCAAGCTGGAAGTGGGAGGCTACATTGTTCTGATCATCGTTCTGCATGGCCTCTGGCAGCATGACACAGAAGTCAAGTCAATGATAGATAAGCCTGATATATTATGGAGAGTGAACATATGAAGGGCTTGGATGTAAAGTGAGAACTGTTTTTGGTCCTTGATGAGTTGATTGATCTCCAGACGAGGGAGGAGCAGCACCCTGGATCCAACTGCTGGGGATGCCAGTGGTAATCAAAGATGGGGCCATGTTGATAAAGGTGATGAGATGGTAGTACGTATCGAAGACGACTGGGGGGATATTTGAATTGGTATGTGCTATCCTTTATACTCCACAAATTGGGCAAATGGATAGGCGAGGAAGCACAGAACCCTCTACCCAGTAAGATTGGACGAGAATGGCCCTTGAAAGGAGTGCCCATAGGCAAAGATGAAATCGGAAACCCGTGAGTGACCACAATTGTCAAATTCGATTGGTTGAACGACTCAAACCATCATCAAACCTGCAGTTTTGGAAGTGCTAAATAGTAAATGTTCTTACCAAGGTCGTTCCCAAGGTCAATGAGCAGTGGCAAGCCTTGCAATTCCGTTCCCAATGTTGGGCGTTTGGTTTGATTGAGAAAAAACCATGCGTTCCAGAGTCCAGTCTAAGCTTTGCATTGGATAACAGGTGCCGATGCTCGAGTCTGGGTCACAAGACAGTGCTCTATCTTCATTCCATCGATGGTAGACCTCACACCGACAATAAATATGCGTTTGATGACCAAAGTCCCAAAGCAGAAATCTGAGCCAACACTTAGGGCTTCAGACACTGAGATATCAGCCAGTTTCATACAGTGTCTAGTGGGCCCTCTTTCCATGGGTCCGACGATCTGACGACAGGCTTCGGAGTGCATGTTATCCCAAGGCTGTTCATCCTCAAAGAATCTATTGCAGCGATACTTAGCACCCATGACAGTAGGCTTCCTAGTGCTCCGGACAGGGTACCTTGATCTCGTGGTTCTTCAAATCCATATCTATCTCAATTGTGAGCTGCCTTAAGTGCATCTGTTGGTGAAGCCTCCCGTATATGCTTGACAATCCAGAAATTGCCATATTCCACGTAGGTGGGAGGTATTGTCAATGGAGTCCGATCCAGCTTCAATGGGCAGAAAACGTGTTCGAAGGAGTCAACGCCGGTATAACAACCTCTTGATCAACGTGGACCCTCCCTACTTCATTTCGGAACTATACTCGAACCTCGTTTTGACCTCCCAAACATTGTCATTGAAGGCTTCAGAAGGTGGGAACCCGAGCTCATTAGACTATGACAAAGTTAAATGAGGAGGTAGAATGCCTGGACAGAGTGGCCAAGAAAAGTGCCGTCCTCAAGCAAGGATGTGCAGGAGAAAGTTGAAGTGGTGGAGGCCTTCTTTCCAGATCTCTGGAATGGATTTATACGAATCTCGCGGGGATAAAGGAACATATAATCGATCCCATGCAAAGACCTTCTGCTGCCTCCACTGCTGCCTTGAGTCCCGTATGCACTCAGCTCGAACTAGACGACTGCATGGTTAGCGTATAGTTTTATTTTATTGAGCTCTTTCGCCTCGTTTTACCGGGGTCGGAGTCATACCTCCGCTGTCTTGCACAGGTTCGGGTCCCCTTCACACACCCAGGCCCGCCGGTGACCAGTATGGCCTCTTGTGCATAGAATTTGCTCTCTCCGCCGTCATAAACTCATGAGTTTAGAAACAAGGACTCGACTACTCTCATCATTCAGTTTACTCTTCTTGGGGACAATGCCTACAGAAAAAGTGGTATCTCGAGTAACACTCAAGCAGCTGTGGGCTAGGCGAATGGCGTTAAGCGCAGCTGGATGTGTAGTGATGTATTTAAACACGAGCCATAACAGTTGTTGAAGCAGAGCAGCATGGGAGTTAATGTTGCGACACTCAAAATAGCCTTACTTTTGGACTTCGCCTCAAGCAAGTGCAATGGATCCTTCGTCGTGGATCCACCATTCCGTCTTGCAGGTGATAACTCTTGCAGCCCAGGCCTCTTCACTTGCTTTAACGCACAGTACCTGGTACTTAATAAATCCAATTGGATGCGTGAAACTGGTTTGGAGATGCGATTTGCAAGGTCATTGGAATCACAGAAGAAGTGACATTGAGAGGTGGACATCTCTTGTGATATATCACAACACTCCCTGCATATCAATGTATACAATCAATTGGCTAACTCTATTCGCGAATTGCCGAGCGCGCCTTTATACATACCAGAGATTAGACGGTCTACAAAGTAATATGTTGGCAAGGCCGGCCACGTAATAAGCCATCAGGTAAAAAGCAAATTCTCCTGCCCCATAGCTCCGATTAACGTCTGATGGCCATCCTTTGCTCAATCCCCAAAGCATCGAGGCGCCAAGTGAATTGAGGACCTCATCCTTTGCCCTTACAAGGAGATGACACAAGTCGCGTACTGACTTGGATACAATGCGGTGCCATTCACGGCGACGCCAGTAATCCCCGAAAGAGAGCGCGATAGTGGCAACAGATCTCAAGGGGTCATGGGTCACATGCTCCTCCTGACAATCGGAGTTGATCTGTAAGTCTGTTTCCTGCGGGGAAGAAAGAGATAGTCTAATGGGCGATGATCGGGCACACTCCGTCGGACAAGTTGCGTGGGAAACGCTGAAAACCACAATCATCCACTTCTTTTCGAGGTATTGACGACACTCCCCCGGTGAACAAAGACATGCCCGCCCTCCTAACAACAACGATCGAATTGCTGATTAAGGAGATCGAGATTTTGATTTGGTGCCTTGTACCAGAGCCAGTAGATGATGAAGCGTCCCCGTCCCTATTCGTAGGCCCATGACCCATTGATGTGTTCTGCCAAGCCCATCCCCTTCTGTCACTTGTCTCTTCCTATTCTCGGAGTTGCAGCGCGATCTCTCAGCGCGAAATATAGGAGCGAAGCAGCTTCTGTGATAGGCACAAAAGCTGCGCTTGGCAGTCACCCTTTTCAGTTACGCAGGGTCATGTCAGGGTTGGGTGAATGCGTGCAGGTTCCCGCTTGTCCCGCTCCTGTGGTGCTGCTCCAGACCGCATGGTATGAAGGATCAAGAATCATGGGCGCAAGTTCATAAAGCTCGTCTTTTGCCTTGGAGGAGCCGCCTCTTTCAACTTCTCCGCATCTCTCGTCAATCCGCTCACTACTAGATATCTTATGACTGTCGTCCTAACGGCCGCTCAGCAAGGGCAACTTTGTGGCGAGTTTATTTCAGCGCACTTATTTGGTCAGTTATTATTTCTTGAGGTTTTCTTACTTTGTCCGAGCGATCTCTTGTCTAATAAACTGTATTGAATCGCGCATCGCAGGTTTCTACTCTTGTCTCATGATAGTGACCTTGTGGAGGCCGGCAGGAAACACACGACCCCTCTCAGCGATTGGCTGGACCATCGTAGCGATATATATCCTGACGCTCGGTCGAATCAGTAAGTACCTTTTATCTCACCGACCAATGTTGCTCACCCACTATTTCATAAAAATTTCGTAGTCGTTGACTATCATGTCGCGAAACGCACGTTGTTCATTAGCAGTGGCAACCCTGGTGCGTTGGACTCAATGGGCTATGTGTTTCGTGGGCTTCAAGGGTGAGCAACGTTCGACCTAACGCGCCCAAATCCTCGCTTACATACAGGGCTCGGCGCACTTCAGAGCGTTCTCATTTGCCGCAGTAGGTTTTTATTTGCAGCATGCTTTAGCATTCCAACGATGTTATTCATTCTTCTCTTGAACAGGCCATTACATCCGATTGCCTCTTCTGCTGGAGACTATATGTGATCTGGTACGTTCAACAATATGCGCTTCGTCCTACAGCCTAACGAGGGTTGTGATAGGTCTCGATCTGCCCGAATCGTGCTCCTACCTGCCTCACTACTGGTACTTAGTGCCGCCGGCTCTACGGTTCTCGTCATCCTTCACTTCTTCAACGCCATGCGACCAACCGATCCTCGGTTACCCGCCATTAAGTCTACGCTCTTCATCGCAGTGCAGAGCGTCGTCATCGTTTACACATCCTACATCACCATCTTTATCGCCGGCCGATTATGGTACGTCGGGCGTGCAGGAAACGAGTTAGAATCGTCAGACGAAGTGAAGAGGAATCGTTACTTCGGGGCGATCTCGGCGCTCATCCAAAGCGGTGCCATGCAAATGGCGATGAGGGTCTTCACCATCGCCGCCACGGCGAAAGGGAGTGTAGGCCCTACCTATACGCTCCTGATTCTTCGAAGTGGTTCTGATTGAACACTTTACAGCTCATGATGATAGGAATCGCAGGAAGGGTTGCCGCATCTGTGAATGGAATGTCTGCCACCCTCCTCGTCTTGGTGAGTGGCCTTTCTAAGCACCCGCAATTTGACGCTCTGGAGACCGACCCGGCATCAACATATATTTCTATTACATAACAACTGAACGCGTTCAAAAAGCAGGCGCGAGTCCTCTCGGCACCCCCGCTCACGACCGGGGCGACCATACAGTTCGCGAATCCAGAGGGGCCATCCTCATCTACAGAAAATGGGGAGTGGCCACTAGAGCCAACAGCACGAGTCCAGCGGGCCTCGGCGTCGATGGCTGTGTATCGGGTTCGTGACGCTGGCAAGGATATCGCAAACACACCGACGTCTGGCCGGCTCCGTGTCACCTACACTCAACAAAGCCCCGCGATGACCGTAACGCCCTAAGGAGAAGTGACCAACACCCACCTCAGCGCCATTTACTCTTACTTCACGCCTCATTTCACGTCACATATTCGTTCGTCTCAAGCTCAACCTGATATACCCTGTCTCGACTGTCATCCGTTGTACTTTGCATGTATCATCTGCCCCCCTCGCTTTCAAGTCTTCAATCTCAGATTTATTGCATTACTATCGTTCGTTCGTTCCTTCACGTGTTCATATTCTCGGCATGTCTTGCGAGATACGACGACCCTTACGGGGCAAGCGACGACCATTCGGGGCGCGAAATGCCGAGCCTGTCCAAGGGCAGTTTATATGTGTCGCATCTGACCCTTCGTGAGCAGAAACGCTGGCCGCACCAAGATTGTACGGGGATCAAATTCACGAGAATTGCACGTTTGTCATGAGACTTGCGACAACAGTTCGGTCATCCACCATCGCGACCACCGTGTTTGTTCAGATGCAGATGCATGGGAGTCATTGGGAGTATCCACATGGAGTTACCTTTAATGAACCCATTCCATGGTATTTGTGGGCTTGGGTATATACGCCTCGGCCACGAATGGGGAGCTGAAAGCCATGACGGTCCTTATTGCCAACTTAACTCAAATTCATAACCCACAGCTAACATCTCTCTGATGCTGACATCCTCTTTACCCTAGACGCCGCAGGTCTGGGACCAAACAAGAACAAGAGGTAGAGCTCCCCGATGGGCCACTGTAGCGTAACTTCCGGGAGCAATGAACACTGGACAACGAACACCCACATATATTCCAAAAACACGCATGGTTCACCAATGGACCAAGCATGAGATCGATAACCATAGTCGGGAAGCGGGGATATGGACATTGTTATGGCCCGGTTTTTAGTCGATCGTCTCTGCTTCGACGTTATTCCAAGAGATTCTGGTTGAAGAGGTGCAAGAGTAAATGCGCAGATCGCACCACGCTAGAAGAGAACAGACCAAACGACACCCATGATCTCTTAAACGAGGTGAGCCAAATTCTGCGGCGACCATTGTCGATGGTAGCCGGAAGGATATTCGATCACCAAGGCAAGAGCAGACAAGGCAGTTTAACGAATGCACCAGCGGCGTGGCTAACCTTTTTTTTTTTCACCGTCAGACCAATGGCTTTCAGGCTGACGACCATTGAGCTGGAAAAAGAGATTCAAGCACCTCCGTTCGGCCTAACACTCGATGATTTCTTGATATCCCCGCCTCAGATAGGCACCTAGCGAAGCGACAATTGCACGGCTAAAACATGTGTCTCATTGAAAGCTCGGTATAGGAATAGTTGCTAAGGTGTTCATAGCAGTCCAAGGGCTTGCACGAAGTTCCAAAGGAGCGAAAGGGCCTGGACTGTCAAACCTCAGGATTCGCAGGTCCATCGGGGACATCACCGAACATTCAGTCACCTCGAATATTGCTGAAATTCCCTGTAAATATTTCGACCTAGTCTAGACCAGTCTTCAATTTCCCATCTGCAACCCTGACCAACATGAAGGTCTAGACAAAAAAGGGCACACCGGACTTCTGGTTATTGACGCTCAGTCCTCTGTGCCATTCAAAGCTCTGCAGGCTCGAAAGAAAGGTCTTGATACAAGTGGCCTCATTCTGGAGTGGGCAGCCAGATCTAGCTAACCGTAACGTATTTTCACATCCACCGCTGATACAAAATGATACAAGTTGCTGACCCACTGAATATCTCGATGAACACCTCAGCCGATCTACGCGAGAGTGTGCTGTAGAGTTTAAAGCAACAGATGTCGCCGCGAAGGCGTTCGGGTATTCCCGACGTCACATGAACAGCAATGATTGCATTGCACGATTCCCTTGGCAGTTGAAGACTCCTTTTCCTTCCTTGGCACTCAGGGGAGGAGGGTGGTGATCGGATACCATTCGAAGATCAGGATCCCAATCGGTCGGATACGTTACGTTGTAGGAAGATTGATTAAGCACGGATAGCGCCGGGTGGTAAGAGGCCATGTCCCGATCACAAGCTTGCTGTCTTCCGTGTACCAGCGCAGAGAGATAATGGCTGCAGGATGAGCATACCGGTTGTACAAGCTAAGCACGATACACTCCCTATCGCGTTCAACTCTGTCTGTTGCTTCTTCCGGTGTTCCGGTGTTGGTGGCAACCTCTCTTATAGCATAAGCTATCGGTACTTGAGCAGTGGTTGTGCACTCGGTAGGGTCCGTTCAGGGCGCTCTATCAGCCCGTTCGTCTTGGGTCCAGACCACCGTCATGACGGACGCAAACCCTTTGCCACTATACAGGCGGGGATAATGTTGGTCACTACATTCATCTTCCCCTCTCCCTCCCTCTGCTACTATTACTAGCTATCATTCCACCTTAGGATATCTTATGCCGGTGATTCTAACGGGCCCCCAGCGAGGGCAACTCTGGGGCGAGTATCTTGAAGGGAACCTGTTTGGTTAGTTGTTATGTCAGGGGAGAACGGGCGTGATCTCAACTTCAATTTGACAACGCCTAACAAATGTTCAGGCTTCTATACTTGTCTTCTCGGAACTCTGTGGAGCTCGGCCGGGACCAAGCGACGTCTCACGGCAATTGGTTGGGCCATCATCGCGATATACTGTCTGACGCTTTGCCGAGTTAGTACGTATTATGTGTTATTTGATTGCTTCATTGCATATTACTTATATATCGTCTCATAAACGGTTCTCAGTTGTTGACTTTCAAATTTCGAAACGCGCATTGCTTGTTGGTGGCGGGAACCCTGCTGCCTTGGACTCGACAGGCTTTATTCTTCGGGGGCTTCAACAGTGAGGACCTATCAATGTCTCGAATATAATTCTAACTAAGCACATTCTCCTGCGCGGCGTATTTTAGAGGGTTTGCATCTGCTGCAGTACGTCTGCACGCATCACTCACTTTCTGCTCAGTGTTACTAATAGTCCTACCGAGCAGGCTTTAACAGCCGATTCACTCTTTTGCTGGAGATTATACGTGATCTGGTAAGTTTACTGACATGCTACTTGTCTTACAGCCTAACAAGCGTTAAAACAGGTCTAGATCCATCTATGTCGTAGTACTACCCGCCTGTCTGATAGTGCTTAATACCGTCGGATTCACATCCATCGTCGTCATTCACTTCATCACCGCCCATCGGCTCAACGACCGTCACTTAATCGCCACAAATTCTTCGCTATTCGCCGCAGTGCAGTGCGTTCTCATCGTGTACACAGTCTAAATCACCGCGTTCATCGCTGGTCGATTGTGGTGGGTCGGACGCGCGAGGAACAGGATGGTATCTCTTGAAGAGGTGAAGAGAAATCGTTACTCAAGAGCAATTTCTGCTCTCATTCAGAGTGGTGCCATGCAAGTGGCGATGAGGGTCCTAGCTATCGTTGCCGGGGCTACGGGGAACGTGAGTCGCCTTCTATTTAAACTCTTCGCCGTTGGTATTAAATATACTCTTCCCCGTTCTCTATAGCTTATCATGACACCTATCGTAGGCAGGATTGCTGCACCAGTTAACGGGATATCGGCCACGCTTCTCGTCTTAGTAAGCATTTCTGTCTTGCAAGCATCTAGTTCATCAACTGATGTTGCGTTCAACATATTTCTCATTAATAGCAACTGAATATCTTTCAGAGGCAGGGACAGGATCATGGCACTCTGCCGCTCGCAACAGGGCCGACCTTCCAGTTTGCGGCTCAGGAGCGATCATCCTTGTCGTCAGGCGGAGAGCTGGCTCTAGCACCAGTCCCACGACGCCGTCGGGCGTCGGCATCAGCGGTGGTACATCAATCCCGCAATTCTATCAAGGATGTTGCGGATATACAGACGCCTGGCCGTCTTCGCATCGCTTTCTCTCAGCACAATGTCGACGAACTCCCCTTTTCCGATGATAGCACAGCAACAACGTTACTCGCCGACAAGAAGGGCTGAGGGGAAGGGGCTCGCAGCTACATCAACAAGTTCATAATAAAATCACTTGCATCTCACCACCCATTATTCCATGTCACATATTCGTTCATTTCGAGGTTTTTTCTTCGGCGCGTTCATCGCACTATCTGTATTATATACCTATCGCTATAGTTCATATCTTTGGTCTGTCTTTGCTTTGAAGTTTAATCTATCGCAGTCCTTCATATCCGTCCCCAATTCATCTGTTCGCATTGCTGTCGTGGTTCGCGGCGTCTGCGAGCATCTGTCCGCTGTATGTCATAACGTTATTGATTGGAGCAGGGCCGAAACATCACGAGACACATGGGGCTTCTACGTCGCGAGCTAGAGAACCGGATTTCATTGCCAGCCGACCATGGACTATGGTTCATCGGACGCGTGAGAAACTAGTTGGAGTCTCTGCACTCATTCAAAGTAGTGTGATACAAATTGCGATGAGGGTCTCGACGATCGCCGCCACAGTGGAAGGGAGAGTCAGCCACCTCCTTACATTCCTGACCCTTGAAGTGGTTCTGACAGAGTATCCTGCAGCTTGTGATTGCATGAATTGTATACAGGGTCGCCGCATCTGTTAATAGGATATTGGCCACTCTCGTCTTGGTGAACGGTGCTTCCAAATGTCTACAATCTGACAATTCGGAAACTGAACTTACCTCAAAATATATTTCTCACGTATCAGCTGAACGTGTTCCAAACGCAGGCGCGAGTGCCTGAGGCGCCTCAACTCACGACCGGGCCGACCATAAAATTCGTGAGTTAGGAGGCACTATCCTCATCTTCAGTGGCCTCTAGAGCCAACGGCGCGGATCGATGTGTATCGGGCTCATGATATTGTCATGGATGTTGCAAACACACCAACGTCTAGCCAATTCCGTGTCACGTACACTCTGCAAAGTATCGAGGTCGGCCCCCAAAGGAGCGAGAGGGGCCTGGGCCGTTGAACGTCGGGATTCACAAGTCTACTGGGAGGCATCACTGAACTGTTAACCACCTGATAGACTGCAGAAATTCCCTGGAAGCTCTTCGACATAGTCTGGGCTAGGTCTTCAATCTCGTGCTAGTAACCCTAACCAACATGAAGGTTCCATCAAGGTTGATTGACGCCCAGAGCCCTCTGTTCCAGTAAAAGCTCTGCGAACGCACCAAAAAGAAAAGTCCTGGCGAAACTCATTTCAGAGCGGTAGCCAGATTTTGCCTGACTGTAACGTATAGACGTATGGATCCTCACCCACAACTTGAACAAGTCGCTGACTAACCGAACACCACGCGGCAGCCATCGATAGTTACCCCAGCTAGTCCTTGCGAGAACGCGGATGTGCGTTGGGGTTTACTTCGGTGGGCCACAGATGTCGCAGCCAGGGCGTTTACGTAGGTATCCCTGACGTCAAATGAACAGCAGTGATGATTGCACAGCTTCCCCAGCATTTGAACTCCTCTACCTCCTTGCTTGGGAACCAGATTAAGAGTGTCCAATGGGCGATAATCTGACACCACTCGGGTGCCGGACCTTCATCAAGTGATTGGGGTATTTTTGATGCTTTCCTTTTGTGTACCAGTGCGGAAAGAAAAATGTGAGCATTCCGGTTGCACAAGTACGGTTCATTACCCTGTCGCATTCAAGCCAGTACTCAATCCTCGAAGTGGAATGAAGAATGAATTTCGAAAGATGTTAGAGAATACATCGAGACATCGCTTCTGTGGATCTGGACCACGGAATTGAAATGGTTCTCCGAAAAGTATGAGACGCGAGTGACACAAGTAGAGTTTTCGAAACTCGAAAATGTTCTAAAGACAGGGTGCTCAGGAATTTCAGGGCGAATCAATCGCGTTCTACTCATCCATCGCGTGGGAGCGACGAATACTTCGTTTTCGAAACCGTTTTCGAAGAATTAATGTCTCTTAGCATAAGCCATCGGTGCTTGACAAGTTGTCTGCTCGATAGGTCCGTTGAAGTATTAGCTCTCTCGGCTTGGGTCCAGACCGCCACTACACAAATTCTTTGCCCATAAAGGCGGGAATAATATCGGTCACTACGTTCAGCTTTCCCCTCCCCTCCCCTCTCTCCGCTACCATTACTACGACGCTATCCGCTCACCACAGGATATATCATGCCAGTAATCCTAACAGGCACCCAACAAGGGCAACTCTTGGACGAGTTCATTTCGGGGAACTTGTTTGGTCAGCCCTTGTCGGGAGAAACTGCGTGATCTCGGCTTCTATCTGACAACACTTTAGGCTTCTACACCTGCCTCCTCATAGGAACCCTATGGAGCTCGGCTAGGACCAAACGACGCCTCGCTACGCTTGGTTGGGCGATCATCGCGATATACTGTCTAACGCTTTGCCAAGTTAGTGAGTGGTATTATTACTCGGTCGATTGATCGTATATTACTCAACTACCGTCTCATATATGGTTCTCAGTTGTTGACTTTCGCATTTCGAAACGTATATCGCTTGTTAGTGGCGGGAACCCTGCCGTCTTGGATTCAACCGGCTTTGTTCTTCGTGGGCTTCAACAGTGAGGGACTACCGATTCCTGAAATGTAAATCTCGGCTTACCAAACACCCTCGCGCGCGACCTCTAGAGGGTTTTCATCTGCAGCAGTGCGTTCTCACTCAGTACCAATTGCCGTCTAATGCCATTAACCGCCCTACCGAGCAGGCCCTCACATCCGATTGCGTCTTTTGCTGGAGACTATACGTGATCTGGTAAGTCTACGGGCATCCCACATATTTCGTAGTCTAACACGTGTGAAATAGGTCTAGATCTATCTGTGTCTTGTTACTACCTGCGTGTCTAATAGTGCTCAATGTCATCGGATTTACGTCCATCGTCGTCATGGACTTCACCGCTGCCCATCGGCTCCACGACCGTCGCTTAATCGCCACCAATTTCTTGCTATTCCTTGTGGTACAGTCCATTGCCATCATGTACACAACGTACATCACCGTATTCATTGCCGGCCGGTTGTGGTGGGTCGGGCGCGCGAGGAACAAGATGCTATCGTTTGAAGATGCAAGGAGGAATCGTTACTCGAGAGCGATTTCTGCTCTCGTTCAGAGTGGCACTATGCAAGTGACAATGAGGATCTCGACCATCACCGCTGAGGCCACGGGGAATGTAAGTTCCCTTCCATCAAACTCTTCACCTTGTAAAATTAAATAGCTTCTTTCCCATTCTCCACAGCTTACTGTGATACCTCTAGTAGGCAGGATTTCTGCCTCGTTTTACGGAATATCTGCCACTCTCCTCGTCTGGGTGAGCATTTCTGTCCCGCAACCACCCGGTTCAATTACTGATGTTGCATTCACCATTAGCAACTGAGTATCTTTCAAAAACAAACACAAGATCATGACGCCCCGCCGCTCACAACAGGGGCGACCATGCAGTTTGTGCGTCAGGCGCGATCATCCTCATCTTCGGGTGGAGAGTTACATCTAGCACCAGTCCCACGACGCCGCCGGGCGTCAACATCCGCGGCTGTACATCCTCACTATTCCACCAAGGATACACAAACGTCTGGCTATCTTCGCGTCGCCTTCACTCCGCACAACGTCGACGGCCTCCCCCTTTCCGATAATAGCACATCAACAATCTTACCGACCAAAAAGAACGGACGGGAGGGTGCAGCTACATCAACAGGCCCACAGTGAAACTACTTGTATCTCACCACTCATGATTTCATGTCACACATATTCGCTCATTTTGAGTTTTTTCTTCTTCTTCTTCTTTTCACGTTCATAGCACTATCTGTATCGCCTATCCATCGCTGTCGTTCATATATTTTGTCTTCCTTTGCTTTGGAGTTTAATCCATCGCTGTCTTTCGTATCTGTTGCTTATTGTCACGACTTGATAAGAAACGAAGTACAAAGCCAACCCTGGGAATCGGCGAGACGCCGAGGATAGGAAGGTTCACCTCATGTCTGATTCTGGATTGTGCCCCATGATCTCCGACTGCGCTTGTCCTCATGTTCACTTCATGTTTCATCTCATGACTCGCCTCATGTACATTGTCTGGACTCTATACCTCATGTTCCTCTAGTATATATATATATCGTAGCAGCAGGAGGACTTATTCCTCATGCAATGTCTTGTATTCCCTCTCCTACCAGTTCACTTCTAAATACAAATCTTATACTCTCTGCCAAACCATTCTGTGCACTGTCTGCACCACTCTACCTTGAACACTGAGGGCATAGTCCTGTGGTCCCTAGCCCATTTGTGACACTTATCCATCTGTTCATATTGCTCATGGTTTGCCAGATCTGCAAGCATCTGTCTGCTACATATCATAACATTACTGAAGAGGGGTTGGAGGAGGGCTGAAACACCACAGGTCTTGTGGTGCTTCTGCATCATGAGCTGGAGATGACCAATTAATTCCAGCTCATGGCCATGATTTTTTGTTTCCTGCCCAGGCTGGCTCATGGGTGCATTATCAAGCCATTTAGTTGGTGTCTCGTCTTGTGCCCTAAAGCCTCACATACCTGATATTGAGAGGTTGACAGATCTTCAGGAAAGGGTATTGTATAGACTAAATCTCTTCTGCCGAAACAGTGTTTTACAGCATTTTTCATTCCTTTGATTTCTGATAGACTAGAAAGCTCAGCCTACTGGCTGGAAGACACCTTGCATTTATTGTGAACTGTTGTTCACACTGATTATTAGTAGCAAATTGAGAAAGTATTTGAATTAAGAAAGAAATATGGTAACAGCAGCAGCAAGTAAGTTAGGAATCTCACAATGAGGGGGATGGAGCAAAATCATCTAAGGCTGATAGGAAAGTAAAAAATGGGTATTGTGGGGGGGGGGGAATTCCAAACTCTTGATTGCTTATTGGAAGATTTGGAAGCTGAACTGGCTCCTAGTGTGTCATCATCAAGCTTCATACTAAGGATCCTTTGTTGAGTGGGTGAGACCACAGAGACTGGATCTCATTGGTGGGTGGGAACTCACTATCACTGAGCAATGGGCAGTTGCTGGGAAAAGAACAAGGAAGAAAGCCAGCTGCAAGGAATGATCTGGGTTACCAACTTCAGTTGAATTCACTAAAGGGATGATGGTTATGGTAACTTACCATGTGGAAACAGATCTCAACATTGCCAATGGTGCAGGGACAATCATTGATATTATCCTAGACACAAGAGAACTGTCATCTCTGGCTGGTTCTCAGGAAGTCAGGCTCAAATTCCTCCCTGCATACCTATTGGTGAAGATGGATTGGATGAAGGCAATTGAGTTGGCAGGTCTTGAAGAGGGGGTGTTGCTGCTTGTGCCCCTAGCAAAGTCTTTTCACATAGATATACCATCAGGAGGTCAAAAACAGTCAATTGCACACAGCTCCCACTCACTGCAGTATATGCATTCACTGATATGCAATCACAAGGTCAAACAATACCTTACATGATTGTGGACATTGCAACACCTCTGACAGGTTGTCTTACACCATTCAATGCATACATTACACTATTGTGGAGTTCCATCAGGATATAATAAGGCTGCTGCATGACTTTGATGACAAACTGTTCACTAGCCAACTCAATTCCACATTTACTTTGTGTTTATGAGTTGTATTTATTTTTATTCTTATTTTTTTTTTGGATACCCAGGGGAATCTGCTAATCAGACAAAGGTCGCTACATTTTACTGTGCTTAACCAACAGTGTGGGGTTTTTACCCACTAAACCCCTAGGCCAGGGCACCCCTGAAGGCATACCCTGCAGGACACCAGTTAACCAGGCCTAGGCCCAGCTCCCACACTCAATTGAGCAGAGGTTCTGAAGCCCCAGTCCCTAGAACTGCATCATTTCTGCAGCAAAAAAAAAATGGAGGGTAGCCACAGAGGACTGATTTAACAGTCATGTGGGCCCACCAGGCTCGATTGGTGTGGGCTTCAGAGAGGAGCACAGAGGCCCCTCTCTGTCCTGACCCTGTTTCCCCTCTGTTCACTAAGTAACTATTCTGAACTCTACTGTCTCATGTTCCCCTTCTGGTTATATCTATGTTGATCATTGTATTGTGCTTAAGGTTCATTGGCATGTTGATGTTCTCTTTGACACTGACATGTCCCTTCTCTAATGTTCTCTCTGATGCTGACATGTCCCTTCTCTGATGTTCTCTCTGGTGCTGACATGTCCCTTCTTGTATGTCCTGAGAATCATATATAACTAACAAAGTGAGGAGGTCTTGTCCCTCACTTCATCTCCTGTATTCTCCAGTATAAGTCCACAGCAACTTCTTTATTTTCAACCCACTATTCATAGTCTTATAGTCCATGCACTGAGTATCTTGCTCACCTTACAACCATGTGTCCATGAGTCCATGTTCCCACAGTCACAGTAAACCACAGTCACAACATTAGGCAAAGTCCACCTATGAGCCTGATACTCCATGGATCCTGATCAACAGCAACCTGGATCACCACCACCTGTGTTTGGCACACCTCAGCAACAACCTGACATGGCCCAGCTCCTGCCTATGATGCAACAGCTTCAGGCCCAAGTGGCCCAACAAAACCAAGTCCTCCAGCAGGCAAATCAACAAATTCAGCAGCAGACACAGCTGAACCAACAACTCCAACAGGCAAACCAAAACCTCCTCACCATGATCCCCATACCCATAGCTCTGGTAGTGCCACAAGCACCAGCCCCACAAATCCCAAAAGTTAAACAATACACTGGAGAATGAGGTGTGCCAGCCTGTATATTCATGCAACAACTATGAACCATCTTCAATATGCAACCTGCACAGTTCATTACAGACAACACATGCATCTGGTATGCCCTACTCAATATGGACAACAAAGCCACCATCTGGGCACAGCCTGTACTTGAGATTGTCAATAACCTGCTGATGAACACACCCAACTGGCAGGATGACTGGGACAACTTAGAGTCCTACTTCCTAGAAACATTCAGTGACCCAGATGAAATACAAACTGCCACCCACAAACTTGATCAGTTGAAGCACACCACGACTTGTGCAGACTACACCATGGAATTCCAGCAGTTAGTCTCAATCCTGGGCTACATGGAAGAAGCACAGCTAAAGCAGAGATTCTACAATGGCTTACAGAGTGGGGTAAAGAGGGCACTCATAGGAAGCTGATGGCAGATGTTGACCTTCGAAGAGGTAGTCAAGATAGCAATTGAGTTGGATAATGAGGTCCAATGGGTATCAGAAGAGACAAGGAAGTTGCAGGAGTCATGACCAAAGCAGCAAGATAATAGAGGACAGGGTGGAAGAAGATTTGGAGGACCCCCCACACTCCCAACCAACACACCCCAGCAGCAATGTCAGGGGATGCCTGGAGCACAATGCCAAGGGACCCCTGCTCCTCGTCAGCAAACCCTGGAACCAGCCACAGGTGCAGCCAATGCAAACTGTTGCCAGCTCTCACCCAAAGAACATGTGTACTGCCAGATGTACCACCTCTGTTCCCATTGTGGAGACCCAGGACACACAGCCTGCAACTGCACAGTACAACAAGCACAGGCCACCAGGCCAGTACCAAGCTTTGAGGAGTTCTTACATGCAACATGCACAACAGAAACAAGGGCAGAGGCAATGGAAGAAAGAGAGCAGGAGAGGTTGTTGGGAAACAAGGAAAGCTTGTGAGCAACTGTGCCCTTATGCATGAGCTTGAACTGGGGGAAGAGGTCAGATACCCCCCATACCTATGCAAATGAAATAGCTTCTGTTTCACTGTCATCAAAACAGAGTGCACATATTCTGATCCCAACTACCCTCCAAGTTCAAGATGTGATCTTTAAACCCACTGCACTCATAGACACCAGTGCCATGTCCGAATTCATCAGCCAACAATTTGTGGAAGAACATCATATTCCCACACATCCCTGCCTGTTCCCACTCATTCTGAAAGATATCAACAATCATCTGCTAGGAACAATCAATCAAGTGGTTACAGCCACCCTCCTGATTAACAACCATCATGAAGAAATTGTCTTCAAAGTAGTGCCAATTGGAAAACATGCCCTTGTTTTGGGCCTTCCTTGGTGCCAGAAGCACAACCCTGACATTGACTTCAGGGATAATCAGATCATGTTCAGTGATGCATATTGTTTGGCAAATTGCCTAGAACATCTGCCAGACATTATTGGCTGAAACATCAAGGAACCCCAACTACCATGACCTATCCCAGTTCAGCAGTACTCAGACAAGGAAGAAGACCAGATCATCACAGCAATTGAAGAAGATCAGGAACTTGTCATGCAAGAAGAAGAAGAAGTAGCAGTGACAAACATCTCTGCAGAGATTGTGAGAAAGCACCTAGAAGAGAAAAAGGTGGTCATTGAGATTGTGCCACCTGAGTACCACAACTATCTCAATGTCTTTTCTGAGACAAAACCTGACAAGCTCCCAAACCACCACAATGTGAAGAGTCAGCTTCCTGCTAGACTCTGATAGGCACTACTGTGCTGAGGGCACCAACCAGGGGTACTCACTGATGGCTATGACTTTTTGTTCTGAGAGGTGAGGTAGAGAAGAGATTGGAATTGAAAGACACTAGATTACAAACAGGTGTTTGTGATGGGGAATCCTACAGCATTCCCCTTCACTCTTTATATACTAAATTCAAAGGAATCTTCCAGAATGTTCTCCTAATGTCC
>WSUE01000348.1:0-33805 GCA_019633535.1 Tulasnella sp. JGI-2019a
GGGGGGGGTGGATTCTCAGAGGGTTAGTGGCGTTGGCCATCCCTAAAACTCTGATCATTTCTCTCCATACACTTGGGCGCCAATGGTTGTCGCAAATGTTTAGGATGTGCTCCAGGGTTTCTAGAGCCCCACAGTCGCAGAGGGATCGTTCTACCCAGATTCCTCCCCACTGTGCGATGAAGGAACCGCAGGAGGTTCGTTCATGGATGGCTTGCCAAAGGAAGTCTTTTATTACTCTCCTTATTGCAGGTTGTCTCAGGCTCCTCCAGATTGTTTCTTTGTGAGGTTGGTTGCCTGTTCTGGCGAGCATGTCGTCAGATGTGTCTTCATTGTTGTAGAGGTCGAGGCAACACCACATCTTGTGGAATGCCTTCTTGTTCAAGTCGACGAGCAGCAAGTGTGTGCAATAGTCGTCGATGTGAGGGATGAGGTTGACCATACTGTCTGGGTGGATCTGAAGGAGTCCAGCTGTGTGGAAGCATTCACAGATGTGATAGTTGTAGGTGAGGTTGGGAAGGATCTGGCGATAGATAGCATCATGCAAGGCTGCGATGTTGTCAACTTCAATGGGCGCTGTGTTAGGATGGCCGTGACAGTCGAGGTCCGGGAAGGAGTGCTTCACAGGCTTTGGGAGGAGGTTGCATTTGCCCATCTTTGAAAGGTCTATGGAAGCCGCTGGAAGCAGACCTGAGTGTACATGAAGGAAGTATGGTAGTCAGTTGAGAGTTAAATTGTGGACATGCCACTAGTGGCGGACAAGTTAGCTTACATTCTCTGAGATTCTCGATGTCATCGTAGGGGATTGTTGATGCTCCTTGACTAAGAGAAGGACGAGAGACAGTGGGTGTGGTGGTCCAGTTGATGGACTCGTACTGCTCTTGGGTGAGCTGTGGCCTGGTGAAATTGCATTTGAGGCATCTGATGGGAGTGGAGGTGTAATTGAGGAAGGTGAATCAAGCTGTATTTTACCAATGTTGATGGCATTAATGTGCCGTGCTCTGACTGCACAAGTGACCGCCATGCATAAGAGGCCAACGGGTCCAGCACCAAAGATGGTGAAATGCATCACGACTAGGGAACATTGCCCCCCAGGTCATTCACAGAGACCAAGCCGGGTTTATCCCTGGCAGGGACATCCTCAATCATGTCAAACTCACCAAAGTAGTGGCAGAGTACTGCAAGACCACAGAGCAAGAAGGAAGCATTATCACTCTAGACCAAGAGAAAGTGTATGATAGAATAGATCACACCTACCTATGGGACATCCTAGCAGCGTACAGCCTACCAACCCCCTTCATAGACTGAATCAAGGACCTGTATGCAGGTGCAGAAACCTCGATTATGATCAACAAAACCCTCTCAACACCATATCCTATTGAGAGAGGTGTAAGACAAGGTGACCCAATCTCCTGTCTCCTCTTTGACTTTGCCATAGAACTGCTGGCAGAATTGTTATGCTGCTCTCCCCTGAAAGGCCTTCAGGTCCCAGAGGAAGAAACCAGACTCATATGCAAACTCTTTGCAGATGATGCCAGCCTCTTCCTGTCCAAAAACAACAGATGGTCAGACATGGAAGAAATCACAGACAAATGGTGCCTTGCCTCAACCACTAAGTTTAACATGGGAAAGACAGAAGTCCTCCCAGTCAGACCCAAAGACCACAGGACTGCAGTAATACAGAACCATCGCCTCTCAGGTACAACCCACTATAACAGAGGGTCGAGTGCAATCCCTGAAGGGATAGGAATCATCTCTGATGGAGAGGCTCTGAGAATACTAGGAGGTTTTGTTGGACACAACCTCGACCTTGAATCCTTATGGGAGACCCAAGTCTCTAAAATGGAGGATGCTGCCAGAAGGTGGGCAGCAAGGAAGCCATCCCTGCAAGGAAGGGCAATCATCACCAACTACATTGTGCTCACAAGAGCACAATACATGCTGATGACTAACAACCCCCCACCATCAGTGGTGCAAAGGATTGTCAAATGTGTAAGGACAGTGATGTGGGCTGGTAAGGCAAAGTCTATCCTGAAATTAGATGACATCTATAAACCCCCATCCCAAGGGGGGCTCAGTGTCCTGGACTTCAAATCCAGGCAGACCACAGCATGCGTTATGTGGATTAAAAAGTGGAGAGGATCTACAAGTGAGCAACCCGATTGGGCCCCCATCCTAGACTCCCTCATCAAGAATGCTGCCAAGGGTGGCCTGAATGACAAGATGATAAACATCTTTGACCAAACCTGGAAAGAAACCCAAGGATGGAAGAGCAAAACTATCCAAAGAACTCTGTGATATGATCACAGTCTCTAGGAAATACAACATCAAAACTGAAGCTCTCCACTTCACAAATGATGTGAAGAGATCCATCCTGATATGGCTCTCCAAATACACCAAGAACTCTACTAGATCAGAATCATCAATGGCTGCTAACAACCTGAGGCATTACTACCAAGTAAGCTCTCAAGGTGACCTATGGGACATCTCCCCCATAAATCCACAGAACTGCCCCTGACATGACCTGTGCATCAAGGCCAGAGATAGGATGCTGAAGACAGTGTCCCTGTCCCTGAGCCTATTACTCTCCACCCCAACAAGAAACAGACAGAGGAGAAATGACAACCTAGACCTCACACCTCTGAGGATCAAGAGAAACTTAACAGCAAGTGAGAAAAACCTCCTGATCCTGCTAAATCCAGATGTCAGACACTCTGGTCCACTTGCAAAAGCCTCAAGGATTTTTGGCATGCAACACATGGACTACCCCCCAGCATGTAGATCCCAAGATTTCCCCCCCCATGGAGAAACCCCCACCCTGTGGACTGATGGCTCAGCTGACAAAAACGGCTTTGCAAACTCCTCATGTGGAGCAGGAGTCTGGGCAAAAGACCCAACTTTCTGCTTCGCTATCCAGGCCCCTGGACTCCCCCCTACAAACAATAGAGGCGAAGCTGCTGTGGTCATATGGGCCCTACAGCATGCACCCAGTGATGTCCCTGTTCAACTGAACACAGACTCACAATACATCATGACTGCACTGACTTCCCAGTGTGCATGGCAGGAAGACATCAGCTGGCTAGCAATGCCAAATGCAGACATCCTCCAGAAAGCCTTATACCTGCTCAGGATAAGAACTGCCCCAACAACCATCCTCAAAGTGGAAGCACACACAGGAATTGAAGGAAACGAAGAGGCTGATGCCCTGGCTAAACAAGGACTGGAGGAGCCTCCCCACCCAGAATGGGACTTGACAGTCCCAGACCAATGGAGAACTGATGGTGCCAGGTTATCAGCCCTCTCCTTCTCAGATGCCTACTGATGGGTAAGACACCTTAATGCATCCCCCCCCAGAGAAAAGACTGAAGCAAACCTGGAGAGGATATCTGATGACATGCTTGCTAGAACAGGCAACCAGCCTCACAGAGAATCAATCTGGAGGAGCCTGAAACAACCTGCCATTAGGAGAGTGATAAAAGACTTCCTCTGGCAAGCCATCCACAACCAAACTGCCTGTGGTTCATTCATAGCACAGTGGGGAGGGATCTGGGAAGAGCGATCCTTCTGTGACTGTGGTGCACTAGAAACCCTAGAGCATATCCTCAACACTTGCGACAATCGCTGGCACTCAAGTGTCTGGAAAGAGATGATCAGAATCCTAGGAATGGCTGAAGCCACTAGCCCTCTAAGAATCCAACCTCCCCAATACCAGGAAATCCTGGGAATAGGTCTCAGGTCTTTTGAAGAAAGACCAGCTGCAACAGCCCTTTTCAGGATGGCTGTCACAGAGACAGCATTTGTCATATGGAAGCTCCGAAACACACACCAAATCAGAGGAGCCACAATAATGAGAAAAAGGGCTAAAGCAACCCTCAACCTCACTCTTTTCAAAGCAGCCAAAGCCGATGCTGGCTCAGCTAAACTCAGGAAAACCAAAGGACTGGGACTTGATAAAGAGGACCAGCTAATTAAGGACAAGTGGAAAGGCCTCATTGAAGGGTGTGGTACTGGTCAGCTTTATTGGATACCAGATGACCATGGCTAAGGGGGGAAGTGTGCCATGACATGTAGAGGCAAAGTAGGAGAGGATGTTGTTGTGCTCCTCTTTGAAGCCCACACTGATTGAGCCTGGTGGGACCACATGACTGTTCACTCAGTCCTCTGTGGACCACCTATCATCTATACAAACTGGCTGCACTTGCAGCCTTTCAGGACATGAGGCTTCAGAACCTCCTCTTAACTGAGCAGGAGCCGGATGCAAGTCTGGTTAACTGGTGTCCGAGGTGATACCCGGATGCTATCTGGCATTATCCCTGCTGGAGGGTTTAGTGGGTATGAAACCCACACTGTCGGCTAAGCGCGGTTAAACGTAGCGGCCTTCGTCTGAAAAGCAGATTCCCCCCCCCCCCCGGTCACACAAAAAAAAAAAAAAAGAAGTAAATCGTGAAAGAAATCTTCTACAGCGAAGAGACTTCCACCGCAATATTTGCATTGTTGAATGAAGTCCCGCTCGAACCCGCAGAACGTCTTACACATGCAATCAGTATCTAGTCGGTCGTCTAAAGTTTCTGCTGAGCTGAGTTGTGCCAAACAGCAGAAACCTCTGTGAAGGGTCTTCACCTGCTGGTGAGACAATAAATAAGCTTGGTCGTGTTGTTAAATGTTCGCCTCACCTAAGGAGGAAATAGGGATAAAGTATAATATCAATTGAGCGCAGGATAGAGTGAAGATAACGATATGCACGGGCGATAACTCCCAATTTTTGTCGTGACGTCATGGGCCCATTCTACAAGATGACAGTATCGCTAGACGTCTTGAACGTTAAACATTAGATGTACTTGCCCAATGGCCAGTGCCCATTCACAAGAGTTTGACGTCCAAACTTACAACGCTTAGGGGATAACCATAGCATGCGATGTAACCTGTTTCCGCGTAGTCTCCCATGTCTAATATTAATGTTCAACTGGTTCCGCTGAAATTTGAGACGCAGGAGGTTGTGATTGATTGTAGGGCGATTTTTGATCTTTGCTTGGCGGTGTGAGTGAATCGTGAGTTTGTGATGTTGATGGTAAGCTACTTTTCTATCTTCTATCTCCATCTTCCATGGTTATTGCCGCACGTCATGAGGCGACCGGCCCCCGAACACTGCGTCGAGCTTCCATTAAATCACGGAAACACATTTTCCCAACTATTTGTACTCTACTTGGCTTCCCAGTCGTACCCATCGCTTTGTTGTTTCTTGACGCCCAGTCAAAACTCCAATTTACGCCTCTCCAAACCAATCTGACTGCAGCCCCTCCTTATACCTATATCCACATATTATCTAATCATTCAATAATTTGCCATCATCGTCTTTACCCATTTCGAACGTATGCCTCAAGTTGCCGCTCAAGCTGGATCCACTCGTCAAACACCTTCGACTCTCCGCATGACATCTCTCTACACAATCTCGGGAGATGAGGATGCTCACCGGCAACTCGAGGGCCAACACGACCGTAGGTCGTCCGGCCGCTACCCCTCCTCCTATCCAGTGTCTACTTCAAGCGACGATATCGAGTACCTGCCTTTCCGTCCACCAGACGCGTCGACTCTCGGTCCGCTACCCAAGCCCGCGATGACCGACAATCGGCAGCATTCCGCCAGAGCAAAGCGACCTCGGCAACAACTCACCGTCAATGTCATGGAGGAGGATATGCAATACACGGGTGAAACCGATCCCCCCCATGCACGGGGCAGCAGGATCAGTCCCGGCTGGGACGCGGAATCCCCGAAGCTGAGCAATGCCAAGAAGAGAAAACATATCGTTCCTCGCTCCGCACCTCCGGCTCTCCTAAACTTCTCCAGTCCAATATCGAACGCCTCTGAATCTCCACCTGTTATCATCGTATCCAAACCAACGCGACCATTAGCTCGGGCCTTGACATCCTTGAAGTCTATTCTGAGGAGATCCAACACCAGGCCGTCCACTGCGGCTGGACCGTCCGCGCCGTCTGGTAACTCCGACGTTACGTCATGGCTTTCCACAGTACCGCAACCAGCGCCGCTACGACATAGGGCACCCACACCTGATATAGCCCAGACGCGTCAAACGGAATTACGAAGCCTTGGCGATGCGTCGGCGCGTCGTTTGGCGATATACATTCCGCCCAATTCCAGCTCATACTCAGCGTCAAATACGAGCCCTTCCGTCCCTGACGACAACGACCAACGAGACCAGACACGATCAACACGCGTCGTCGCCAACGCGGGCCCTTCGTCCTCTGTATCCGAGAAACTCCCCGATCGCAACGCCCCTCAGCCAGGAGGGAAGCCAGCCGCCATCATAGATCATCGGAAGGGCCGCAGAGCGCCCTCGAGAGCACCTCCCATCCCACCACCACTGTATGATAAAACGCTGCCGCCTCCCCCGTCGTCGCCACGATGGACAAACGGCGAGTTTCACAACAACCCTCCGGTTTTTGTTCCTCTCAATCCCCAGGGTGATGGGTGAGTTGCGCCGCGATCTCCTTTTCCCTTTCCTGTAACATCTTTCTGATAAATGCACTGCTAGATCTAGCGGTATCGTAAACCGAGACGCGAGTGGCAATACCTTCAGCATGGCCACACAACCTCCGTCTTCGTCTTGGAAGTCGCACTCAAGCCGCGGCTCAGGCTCGCTCACTCGTTCAGATTCCGGCTTGTCCAGCTCCAACTCTGCCAAAAATCTCACTCCGCTTATTCAGCCAACTGTACCAGATGACGAGTCCGTGGAATTTGTGTATCATCTCTCACTCAACGCGGAGGAACTCTCCGAGGGCGGGGAGCAAAAGTTCCAGATCACAAGACTGATGCTTAACGGCGAGATGCAAGAAATAACAATACTCGTGGATGTTCGGCCAGGGTGCAAGTCGGGAACGCGGATCACGTTTCCTGGTGCCGGAAACGAGCTCACGCCTGGAACGTACCGAGACGTGGTCTTCGTAGTGGAACAGATTTTCGATGCAAGCTCCCATTGCCCTGACAGTGAACAGTCGGTTCTTGCAGAGAAGACCCCGCTTCCCAATGCGTTGAGCCCTGGATCAACGCTCATTGCAGAGAACGCCAGTATCGCATGCGACATATATATGCCGGGAGGGACGGAGGACATCCAGGGCGTACAGAATGAGACAGGTGACAGCGTGGACAGCCCGTGAGTCCTTGATCCGACTCGAATGAAGCTGCCAAACTACGCTAAGGGTTCTCACGACAATGATGTGGGTACACTAGAGTGGATACACCGACGCCTTGTTATATTGAGCCGCCAGCGATTAGCACTATGGAAGACCCACAACCCCAACCCCAACCTGTCACACAGGAACAGACCATAGATCAACAGGTACGACAGGTGGAAGAAAAGGGAATCAACCCTTTGGTAGGTTTAGATCGCTCCTTCCCATTTAGTCCCAATGATATTTACCGTTGTAATCTTAGAATACGGCGTTGATGGGCTTAGGGCGACACCGTATCCCACTCGAACACCTTGAGATCCATGAATCATCCGTCATAGGGAGAGGTGGCTTCGGAGTCGTCACCCGCGGAAAAATGCTTGGCTACCATTCCGAAATGGCTGTGAAGCGTCTTACATCGGACGAAACGCGAGACATGCGTATTGCGAAGGTGAGCTGCTTACCTGACTGCTCTGCACCGGAGTGATAACACGGAATATGCAGAGACTTGTTCGGGAGATGAAAACGTGGTCGAAACTGGAACATCGCAACATACTTTCTCTTATCGGGTTCCATCTAAGCGAGGCACTGGATCTAGCACTCATCGTGTGCCCGCTCCAGCCCAACGGGAACGTGAAAGACTATTTACAGCGGGTCAAGCCTAGTGTTCTCGAACGCTTAGAACTTGTAGGTTATTCGCCGCTGCATCCCAATTGGCTTTCGCTTCTTATTTCTCCCTCGATAGGCGCTGGATACTCTTTCTGCCCTCGAATATCTCCACAATTTGGACCCTCCAGTCGTTCACGGAGACATAAAAAGTGTAGGAGTAATTTGACGAACCGCGCTGTGTGTTCATCTACTTATTCCATGACTTGGAAAGGTCAATGTTCTGGTAGGCGACGAGCGGCAAGCACTGCTTTGTGACTTCGGCCTTACTTTGGCGGCTGATGAAGTCCCGACTGGCTTGACCACGTCCAAGGGCTTCAAAGGTTCCGTACGGTATTGCAGCCCAGAATTGATAATGGATGAAGAAGCCCGCCGGACAGTGTTCAGTGATATGTGGGCATGGGGATGTCTCCTAGTTGAGGTATGCCCAATGGAATGTGTCTCCCAAAGGCAGTAATCTGACTTATCGTCGACAGATCATGAAAGAGACCATTCCATACCCGCAATTACAGAGCGACTTCAAAGTGATGTTCGCGTTGACGAACCGAGTCCTTCCCGAATCGGAAGAGCTTTTAATAAATCCGATCAATATCTGGTCGATCGTCCAAGGCTCCTGGCAAGCTGAACCAGGGTTGCGCTCAACAGCGGAGACCTCCGGAAAGAACCTCCGTCTACTTGTGAGTCGATGAGTACACTCGTCAGGCAAGAAGAAACGCTCATCGTCACGGTTCCTTCCCCTGGCAAGATGGCTTCAAGAATATGCTGAAGGCTCTACCTTTCGAGAGTGAATGCGGAGGATAGAGACATGCGCTTCTGGGTGTGGCGGCGGGAACTCGATCTTGCGATCGATACGATCAGGTCGTAGGAGCGCAGAATCAAGAATATCTATAAACCAAGCACGTCCGTCTAGTTCATCGTGTGGACATAACGAGATGATAAGGAAAACAAATCCACCTATCCGGTTCGTCGCCATGACCATGATATTCTTACTCCCTCAGACCCATCCCATCGTCCTCTGCACCTCCGAATCGCCTCCTCCACTCCCACTCTCCCCTCTCGAACTCCCAATCGAATCGATCTCATCTATGAAGATGATACTCAGCACATGCTCCCTCGCCATCACAAACAACTCACCATCCTCGACCCCTCCCCAATATACTTCTGCAACAATTCCGAACTGGACACACGAGTGAATTTGCAGTCGGTGTGATGCGCTTCAGCCCTCACTAGCAGAGTCTTCCCTGTGCCCGGGGTCCGTAGAATAACACACCCTTGGGTTGGGCGATACCAAAGGCCTCGAAGAGTTGAGGGTGTTTTACGTGGAGTTCGATGATTTCTTTGATTTCTTTGATTTCTTTGATTTCTTTGATTTGCTGGTCGAGTCCACCGACCATCTCGTATGTGAAATCGGGAACCTTTCCGTGGGAGAGATTAAGGGGTCGATTTTGTTTGGGAGGATTCCGTCGATTGTATAGCAGTCGGAGCCAAGGGCAACACGAAATGAAAGGGTTAGGCTCGCTACGTTAATTTAGAGTCCGGGTCGACGACTATATGTGGCAATGAAGGGAAGGTCAGCACTATAACTCAAGAGCAATGAACATTACGACCAAGATATGGGAAGTACGCACCGTATTTCCTTTCCGGCTGGACTTTCACAAGTACTTTGCCCTTTCCCATTACTTTCACTACCTCACCGACATACGAGCATAGTTCTTGTAATAACTGCATTTACTCACACAATAATCACACTGAGCACACCAACGCAGCATCTTTCAGTTTTCTCATTCAGATATATTAGCATATGTCCTCACCTCTTGCATTCAACGCGTTCCGCTGCGCCTCCAGACGCCGGAGGTTCTGCGCCTTATGGTTGATTGTAAGCTCGGCGCTCTCGATCTTGGCCTGGTAGTAGGCCTTGACGCCGCCACCCATTTGGTGCGTTAGTGGACGTGTCGCTACAACAGCTGGTATTCTCACGACTATCGTAGTTTATTAGTGTGTAAGTTAGTGATTGGAGGGTCTATTCTGTGGGGGAGATTGACGACGAGCGCGACGCGCCATAGGGCTGTGTTTGCGATGATGAGCTTTTTAACAACGCCACGAGCGATACCTTGCGTACTACATCGAGCATGCACAGCCTCGAGGCAAGACTAAAATATTTCTCCCCTCCCCCCCGAGAGAATAACTCCCTCGTCCGTTGCCTTGCCTCAGCCGCACATTCCGTAGGCACCACTCCCACCCACCCCCCACACACCAAGCGACGGGTGTTCCCAAATTGGTTTCGCCACATTACTACCCAGTCGAAATTCCGGTTTACGCTGATCTGCCTCCTTTAACTTGCCTGCTACAACCCGGCCTTGAAACATCCACAGTTAACTGAGCGCTCGCATCATCGCCTTCAAAAAGCTTTCACAATCCAGTTTTCAGGTCCCGTTAACGATGTAAACTTTATCTATGCAGATGATCCTGTGCGTGTGCTGATCTTGACTGGGTGATCCCAAAGCAGATTCATATCCCAATAACTTTTATTCACCCACGAACGGTTCCCTCTCTCATGGAAGACATGGTCAACCACCTTCAGAGTGTGATCAATAGAAATAATCAACGAAGATACGAGGATCTAATCACCAGGATAGATGTGTTGGCTGCCAATGGCAATGAGAATATGAAAAATGCAGATATAGAGAGGTGCGTATTTAAAGCGCGGTAGACAGCGCATAGGGTGGCCCTCTTAACTAGTCTTTCTGGGTCAAAGTGCAAGAGATGCTGCGAGAACAGCTCTCTTGGTAGCGTCAGCAGAACCGCCAAGATCGTATAAGGATATAGACGAGGCCTTTGCTTCTGCTGAAGCTCGCTTGCGGATTTGTAATCCACTTGAAGATGTATGTCCCATTGTCTAAATATAAGTCCCCAGAGTGCGACTAATGATTTGTCACTTCGACTTCTCGAGCCACCCCGCCGCGAAACTCTCGCGAGAGCATGGCATGATCAACCGCGCATTGCTCTAAATGTAGCTGGGCCCGTCATCCATGTGAGTATATTCTCAGTTACATGGAGGAACACGGCCTCATTAGATCACAGCTTCCTGCCACGTCAAATAGCCTTTCAACGCCAAGGACCCTGGGAATGAAGTCTGTTATTGGTGAACAGTCTCCTTATCCGGTAACTGCTTCTGCAGCCAGTGATGTGCCAGTCGCCCCTCCCGTGGCACCCCCAGCGGAATCGGCGGATGACAGCCCAATATCTGACCTGCCATCATTCGTCCTCGATGACAAAAGTGCGCTAGTGCCTGCAAACGTAACCGCCGCCTCGTCTCCCTCGCTTCCACCGCCACTGAACAACGACACGTCTCTTGGTGACTCCGGAGCCCCGATTCTTTTCGATGGCCAAGGTGGGGGGACGAGACATTTCCAGGGCGCGGAGAATACACCAGAAAAAACTCGGGATAGAAGGTGAGTCTTTTGTAGGACCTGACTGAAGTGTAGCTGTAGCTATCAGCCAATGATTCTCATCACGACGGTATCGATATATCAGGAATAAAAAGACACTAGCTCGTCCCTCCACACAAATAAATCCGAGGGAAAAGAAGGTGCAAAAACTGCAACAGCCGCAGGTCGAGCACTTGGTAGATCTGGGTTTCTCACTTCTCATCCAGTCGTGCCACTAAAATATCCACGTCATCTCAGAATACAGCTCTGGCGGACCTAGGTCAATATCACATACCATTCGAACGCCTAGAGATCGATGAATCATCTGTGATAGGGAGAGGCGGCTTTGGGGTTGTCATGCGCGGAAAACTGTCTGGCTACCATTCCGAAGTGGCTATCAAGCGCCTTAGGTCGGATGAAACACGAGACATACGCGTCGCAAAAGTGAGGCATTATTCGACCGCCCCGCGAAAGACTAATAACATGGACATTGCAGAGACTTATTCGAGAGATGAAAGCGTGGTCGGGGCTGGAACATCCGAACATACTTCCTCTCATCGGGTTCTATCTGAGCAAGGGGTTGGATCTTGCACTGATAGTGTGCCCGTTGCAGTTTCATGGGAACGTCAAAGACTACTTGCAGCGAGTGAAACCTAGCATTCTTGAGCGCTTAACACTTGTGGGTCGGTTGTCACCGGTTCTCTCCGTTCCGCTTCTCATCACCCTTTCATAGGCGCTTGATATCCTTTCTGCTATTGAATATCTCCACAGTTTAGACCCCCCAGTCGTCCATGGAGACATAAAAGCAGTAAGGATACAATATACAAGCTGTATGGTGTTTCATATACTGAGCACGACGTTCGAAAGCTTAATATTTTAATAAGCAGTGAGCGACGGGCCGTCCTCTGTGATTTTGGCCTTGCCTTGGCTGCAGGTGAGGTTGCGACGGGTTTGACCACGTCTGTGGGTTTCAAAGGCTCTGTGCGCTATTGTAGCCCAGAATTAGTCATGCATGATGAGAGCCGCCGTACAGTTTCCAGTGACATCTGGGCATGGGGATGTCTCCTAGTTGAGGTATGCCTGCCAAACACATATCCAACATGGGTGGTCTGACCTCTATTGGTTAGATCGTGAAAGAGACTTTTCCATACTCACAACTGCGAAGCGACTTCCAAGTGATCTTCGCATTGACAAATCGGGTTCCTCCCGAATCCGAGGAGTTTTTAACGCATCCAATCAATATCTGGTCGATTGTCCAAGGTTGTTGGCATATCGACCCAGAATTGCGCTCAACAGCAGAGGCCGCTGCGAAGAACCTTCGCCTATTAGTGAGTCGGTTGGTATGCTCGTCCCGCAGGTAAAAATGCTCATCGTCACGACTCATCTCCCTGTCCAGATTTCATCCTCCGGGGAGCCCTATTTAGTCAAATCTTCAACAGATTCACCGCTTAAGCGAAGAAATGCCTTGAAATGTTCTTCGCTGGCCTAGCTTTAAATCCTAAGTACTTTATGCGTCTATTACAAAGCGATGACCCCGATTGTGGGCATTTGGCTTCCTGGCGGACAATGCGATGTTGTAGGGCCATTATTAAGGCGCCCTTGACGTTCCGGGAAAAATATGAGACCTTGGATGGGGGATTCTTCACTGAGGGACGAATATCACGACGAATGTGTGGGGTAGTGGGGTTGACAACAATACACCCATGAGGGGCGTTTTATTTTCTGTGAAGGGTTGTTATCCCTAGGGGCCTATGGGAGAACATTGAATGGAAGAAATAGGTACAACGGTCCAAATTACGTTTTAATATGAGGCAACTGTGGGCGGGTGTCCTTTGAAACGCGGCTTTTTAAGTGCATTTAATAGCACCTTTGGCGTTGAAATGATTAGACACATTATGATGTGTTATTCAAAGTGGGTCCAAAGGATTGGTGGCAGGGCTTTTCCCGCCATGGGGCGTTACCATTGCTGAGTATCCTTTAAAGATTTGCGATGGATACACCTTTAAAGGCTACGGTACAGTATTATTATTAAAATTTCCATCCCAGAAACATCCTAAAGATTTGCCTTTCGTGCCTGGGTTCGCCATGGACCGAGCGCTCTATTGACTTTCACAAGGTGAGGGCCGATTACAATTTCAAAGCGCCCCGTCAGAGGAAAGTCCGCTGTCAACCTTAAAGCCTCTCATAATTCCAATCTTTAAGGATTGCATCACAATTGAAAATCCATATTCACCTCATTTTGGATCTCAAGTTGTACATCAATGCGTTCAAAGTCCCAAAATTCAACCTACCAATCGCTTAATTTGTTCCACTCTAACGAAAATGTGAAGATTTAAAATGTGGCTTAAAGGCACTTGAAAGATTCTCCTTTCAAAGTAGGTGCATATTTTGCCCTTAGCTCCTTTTATAAGCGCATGACCACGAATATCTTTAAAGGCTTCGTTATGGATGCTTTCACCCAATATGATGTACGATTATACCATCATTCTTTTGCCCCAGAAAGCACTTCAGCGATGCAATCAAGTCAACGAAGGTGGCGGCACATTTTTAATCTTTACATGTTGTGTCCAGATACTTGCATTTTCTCTTTCATAATTCACTGCACCTATGGTTATCCCTGGTGCACATTTTCGAATACATTGGGCATTGTTAATAGCTTTAAAGGTTGCCATATTTATGATCTTTGAAGGGGGCTTTACTCGCACCCCTACTCACGCCCACAATCTTGTTGTAGTCGCGACTTACATTTACTGAGGACACTGAACATGTATTATTTTTCCTCTGTCTTAGCTCTGCCTCCATGTAAGGTAGCTAGCTTGACAGTGCAGTATCGGTCTGCTACAAGGCAGTAGTGAAAAATTGATGCCATCCCACCACAACCCAAGCGGGTGAGGACAAAACCGCGTGGCGGAGTGAATCCAACCAATCAAGCGTCCGGAACGAATCCGGCGCGGATGTCCTGTACTAGGTGAGGGGCACCACAAACCACCCACGACTAGCGTAGGGGTCATGATGGGGATGGACGGTGGGTAAAGAGAGAACCGAGGGCTAGATCGCGCCCTCGGCCGGACACAGTGGCAACGCCGGTCTAAGCGCTGTAGAGAACGGCGGGAGGAGAGGATCGACGTGGCAGTTCGACTCTCCGTCTCCGCTAGATCCGGAAACGCCGCACTAACTGCGTGCCTCGTCATTGCTCACTTAACCAATAAAAAAAAAGCCAAACCCGCCACGGTTTGAAACAGATTCTGATGGGCGGGAAGTACCCCTTCTTCAAAAGCAGGGTTGGCTCTGGCAACAAAGAACCTTTAATAAAGGCATCTCTTCGCTTAGGTAGTAAATCTCTAAAGGTTCGACAAACTCTACTGCGCTTGGCCAGATGGCTTCCTTTGACAGTCACTGCTGAACGCGGCACCCGGGCACCATTGTATCCATAAGATCATAACTTGGTCAACTAACTCCCTGGACACTCTAGAGGTGAATATACGACTTTGTGGTCTCCTAACAAGGTGTCCCCAAATCCCGACAGCCTTGGGTTGGCCGGTGGTCGGGCCGTGTATACGGTATACGGTTCTACCTTTTTGTAATTATCGGCTCTGGTCGATGTCAAATAGGGGGCTTCACTCTTGACAGCTTTTGTAAAAGACATATCAAAGCTGATTCAAAGGTTCGGTCAAAAGTTGACCTTTTGAACAACCTTTTTAGCACCTTTTGGACCAAGCGTGAAACCCCCCGGTTTTCAATGTATATCATGTCCTCTGCTATTAGGGGCCCAGAACTCGTATGTACCTATTTGCGCTTGGGGTCGACCAACTCTAACTACTCGTCAACAATGAGAGTGCCATGTTTTCAGCAAACATATAATATGCTAGATGAGAGTTGCGACCATCTTTTCAAAGGACAAACTGCTTTTGAAAATGCTTTTGGCACGGCTTTTACAAAAGGTGTCGAGCGTGGAACGCCCTAATGACTCTATCGCTCTCCGCCCTTTCTTCTCGCGAGTAACGCCTCACACCACTATAGCTATAGCGCCGCGCGGGTGTGTTCACCCCTTGAATAATGAAGGACCTAGCTTTTAATTTCGAACCGGATCTGAGGCTTCAAGTCCCACTCTTAAGGCATCCCCGAAAGCATCAAGCCCGCTTGCCAAGGGAACCTCAGGTATCGCTTCTATACAACTTGTTCCTTCTCGGCGGAAAGTAACGACGAAACGTCTAGTGATTACAGCGAGCCACATGCGTACAAGCACCAAGGATGAGGCTGGTGCCCGCTTTGTGGGTGAGACTAGGATAATAATGAGAGTCGAGTATAAACATGCTCATCCCCAAGTCGAACAGGTCCCTGAGGTGCTCTTAACTCTCTTCCGGAGGATATAAAAGGCGGTTCATACGTCATGCAAGTGTTAAGATGCAATTTAGGCCCTGTAGCGGATTTCACACACTCTAAATTTGGAAACCACGTTGGAATATCCAGTTCTCAGCGTGTTCATCCTCCAGCTCTAACGGTTGCTTCCATTCGGGTCCGCTAATCTCTTCGACCTCCGGAACCGAGCAACTTCACATCCTTGATCCCAAGGATTTTATATCAGCCCGCCATCCGTGCTTACCCGTTCCTCAAATATCGGAAAACGCTGCGTCTTCGCATTCCTGCTCTCTAGGAACCCCTAAACGCCGCACGGCTGATTAGATTGTTGTCTTAGCGATCCCCCACATAGAGCGAACGAAATACAGCGTCGTCGATCTTAGCCTATGTCCTAATTGGTGTTTTGGTGGACGAATGGCTGCGGGAGCTGGCATTCTGCAGCATGGTCTGTTAAGTATGTGGGCGAAAGAAACGCAAACACGTGTATGCTGTGTATGGGTGAGTTTGCGATGTTCGGCAAGCCACTTTTCCATCTTCTATTCCATCTTGTCAATGCCGAACAGCGTCATGAGGCGGAGCCCCCGCGCACTGCATCGAGGCTGTATTGACTCACAGAAGAACTATATCTTCCTGTCTATTTAAGTGTCGCTTGTTGTCTTGTCCTCCATTTGTACCCATCGCTTCGTTTATCTTGGCGCCCAGTCGACATCCCAATTTTTGCATCTCCAAGCCACTCTGACGTCTTTAACTCACTAAAACGCACCGTTATATCTGCATTCACGTCTAATCTAATCGTCCACGTCGTTTTGACCTATTTTGAGCGCGTCTTCGGAATCGCCGCTGTCCCTTTGCCCCTCAAAGCGGAGATAATCGTCGAATGCCTTCGTCTCTCTACACGACGTCTCTCTACACGATCTCGGGAGATGAGGATGTTTATGGGGAACTCGAGGATCAACATGACCGCGAGTCTCTCAGCCGTTCCCCCTCCCATCCAGTATCTGCCTCGAGCGATGTCAAATTTCTCAGCCGTTACCCTTCCACTCATCCACCAGACACGCCTACTCTAAACCCGTCACAAAGACCTGCGGTGTCTGAAGATCGATCGCATTCCACCGCAGCCAAACGATCCCGGCAACAGCTCGCGGTTGGTGGAATAAAAGGGCATACGGGTCAAACGAATCTACTTAACGTTCGAGGTAGAAGCAGGAGCGGCCACAGTCGGGATGCAGAACCTCAGAAGATGAACAGGACTACGAGCAGAAAATCTGTCGCTCCTTCTCGCCTCGAACCAACGGCTCCCCCGAACTTCTCTCCTTCAACGTCAAACATCTCTCCAGCTCCACCAGTTATCATCGTGTCCGAACCGACACAGCCATTAGCTCGAGGTTTGAAGTTTCTGAAGTCCGCTCTTGGGATGTCTAGCAGAGTGCCCAACACAGGATCGTCCACGCCGTCCGGTATCTCCGCGACCTCTGACGTTGCTTCGTGGGTTTCTACAATACAGAAGTTAGCGCCTCTACCGCCTAGTACATTCGATCTAGTTCAGAAACACAAAATCGAACCACAAGGACTCGGTAATCCGTCCGCACGTCGATTGGCGATTTATGTACCATCCAACCCCAGCTCATACTCGGATGGCACGGCGTCAAATACAAGCCTCGTCATCCCTTATGACGACAGTGAACTGGATGAGAGCCCCGCTCCGCGATCAGCACGCGTCGTCGCCAACGCGGACCCTTCCTCCAAATCCGAACAATCTCTTCTGCCTCCAAACCCCCGGCCACGAGGGAAACCAGATGTCGTGGTAGATCGTCAGAGGGGTCGCAGGGCGCCTGCGAGACCACCTCGCGTTCCGCCACCGCTGTACGATAAAGCTCTGCCGCCTCCTCCGTCCTCGCCGATATGGACAGACGGCGAGTCTCACAGCGATCCTTCGTTTCCCGTTCTTCTCAGACGCGATAGGCGAGCCCCCTGTAATCTGCACCATATGTTCTTTTTATTAATATAGTTTAAATTTAGCAGTACCTTAACGGTCAATTCTTCCATCGGGCCTGATGCAATTTCATCTTCGTCTCAAAGGTCTGGCTCGAGTGATGCTGCAAGGTCGCTCGCTCGCTCTAACTCCAACATCAGCTCATCCTCGTCAAATCACGTCTCACCAAATGCGCACGCTGACAAGTCCAGAGAATTCGTGTATCATCTCCCACTCGACTCGGACCAACTCTCGGAAGGCGGGAAGCAACCGTTCCAAATTACGAGACACATGCTTGACGGCGAGCAGCAAGAAAAAACGGTAGTCGTGGATGTTCGGCCGGGTTGTAGGCCGGGAACGAGGATCACGTTCCCTGGTGCTGGTAACGAGCGTATCCCTGGAACGTACGAGGATGTAGTCTTCGTGGTTGAGCAGATTCCGGATGAGGGTTCCGCTCATCCCGATATTGGGTCATTGGTTGTTACAGAGGAGACTACTCTTGCCGGTGCACTCGATTCGGAAGCCGTCGTTATTCCTACTGGTATTGATACGCCTGGAGGGGAAGAAGACAGTCAGAGTATGGTGAATGGGCTCGAACCGATCAATCAGAGCCCAGATAGCTCGTGAGTCGTTTATAAATCTCACCAGAGTGACGCTACCGAAGGTACGCCATCGTTGACGCTCATGGTTATGATGCGGGCATATCAGGATGGATACACCAACTTTGCATCATGCTGAACCATTGGAGGGTAGCGCTGCCGATTACCAGCAAACGCAACTGCAGTCCTTTGCACAGGTTCAGGTCGCGGAGCAGCAGTTACAACAGGAGGAGGTCAACCCTCTGGTAGGTTTAGACCATTTCCAATCTATCCACGACACTAAATACCACAGTGATCATAGAATATGGCGCTGGCCAGCTTAGGACGGCATCATATTCCACTCGAACATCTGGAGATCGATGAGTCATCCGTGATAGGGAGAGGTGGCTTTGGGATCGTCATGCGCGGAAAAATGCTTGGCTATCATTCTGACGTGGCTGTCAAACGCCTTAAGTCAGACGAAACGCGGGACATACGTGTCGCAAAAGTAAGTTACTATCCAACCGCTCCACACAGAGTAATAACACAGCATTCACAGAGACTTGTTCGGGAAATGAAAGCGTGGTCAAAATTGGAACACCGCAACATCCTTTCTCTTATAGGGTGCCATCTAAGCGAGGCACGGGATCTGGCACTCATAGTGTGCCCTCTCCAGTCCAACGGGAATGTAAGAGACTACTTGCAACGGGTCAAACCTAACGCTCTCGAACGCTTGGAGCTTGTAGGTTCTTTGTCTGTTACTGCACTCATATTTCCATTGATTCCTGCTTCCTATTTCCCCCTCGATAGGCGCTGGATACCCTTTCTGCCATTGAATATCTCCACAACTTGGACCCTCCAGTCGTTCACGGCGACATAAAAAGTGTAAGAGTAATTTGACAAACAGCGGAGCGTGTTCGCCTACTTACTCTACGACTTTGAAAGGTCAATGTCTTGGTAGGCGACGAGCGACAAGCACTGCTTTGCGACTTCGGCCTTACCTTGGCGGCTGACGAAGTTCCGACTGGCCTGACGACGTCCAAGGGCTTCAAAGGCTCCGTGCGGTATTGTAGCCCAGAATTGGTAATGCACGAAGAAGCCCGTCGGACAGTTTTCAGTGATATGTGGGCATGGGGATGCCTCCTAGTCGAGGTACGTCTAATGGATACATCTTCAAAGTCAGTAATCTGACTTATCGTCGGCAGATCATGAAAGAGACTATTCCATACGCGCAACTACGAAACGACTTCCAAGTGATGTTCGCATTGACGAACCGAGTCCCTCCCGAATCCGAAGAGCTTCTAATAGATCCGGTCGATATCCGGTCGATCGTCCAAGGCTGTTGGCACGTTGAACCAGGGTTGCGCTCAACAGCAGAGACCTCTGCAAAGGATCTCCGCATAATTGTGAGTCAATGAATATCCCCGTCAGGCAAGACGAAACGCTTATCGTCGCGATTGGTCTCTCTGGCTAGATGGCTTCCCTCGATACCGTGACTGAGACTATATCAGACGCTGGTGTCCTCGGGGAAGAATAGCGCGACCGATTGACTCCCTGAGCGTTTCGGTGACGAACAAATAATACCATGGACTTCAGATCGAGGTGTATTTCCTATCCTGGCGCCCTTGAATCGAATCGGCCGCCGGCAGAGCTATGTATCTTGTTTGTAACTCTTATTTCATCGAGATCGTTACTTGCTTCTAATGTACCCTATGGCTCAATCACTTCTACTGCTACTTACGCTATGCGCGAATAATCTTTTAACATCAGTCCTTAGTCAATACAGTATTGATAACCTAGCCCATTCAGTGTAATCCCCTCCGCGCATGTTACATGAATAGTTTGATACCCTCACATAATACTACATCCTCAGCCCTAACCGGCGACCCCCGGCTGCGCCAACGGCGAAAGAGGCGGTCTAGGGTCCAAGTGCGCAAATAAAATCAAAACATTATTGGTGTATGAGAGTGACTGAGAGTGAAGATAAGATATCGAGAGCAAGACAGAGAAACACAGGGATGAGAGCTCGGTCCCGGGCATTGATTCAGTAGTCCATTTACTGTGGTCCGGGTGCGATATTGCAAACAGTTTCAACCTTTTCGACCAAAAACATGACGACCAACAACCTACAACCACCAGGTGCAACCTGCCGCAAGTCAAGCCAAGCCGGGAGCTTGTACTCGTGGTGACAAGCCAAAGCTGAGGTCAGCCAAGCTTGCAAGTTTCCCCATCAGCCATATAAACTTCCTCTTTTCCTTGCATTCATTGACGTTATTTGTCCCTCATTCTCCACTTGCTCTTTTCCTTTCGATCTCAACCTTCACCCTCGACATCCGATCACGCTTTTCGCCTTCCCGATAGATATCCGTTGTCCTATGAATAATCCTTGATCCATTTCTGTCTACCATTTCTGGAGCCAAAGTTTCCATCTAATATATCAACTCAAAGGTATGGCTGAGATCACAAGTACGACGATCCGGGCCAGTGGATACGAGGAGAGATATACAATAATGTACCAGTAGTCCCCGAGACCAGCTACCGACTGTGGGATAGGATTTTATTAGTAAGTTCATTGTGCAATTTCAGAGATACAGCACATATCGGAAGGGATATGCCTCCCGGTTGTTGCATGTCGGAGTCAGGCACTTTCTGGGATTAAAAAACATATAGGACTCCTATTCACCGCCTCAACCCTGTCCCGACCCCAACCGACAAGCCCGAGCGCTTTCTGCTCTTCGTTGACGTCATGAGGCGGTGCTCGGGTAGCTGCACTGATCGACAGAATGACTCACAGAAGCACTATATAGATCTTATCTAATCTTATACTTTCACCAGCCGGACCTGTCGCTTTGCTTCTTTATCTTCGGCGTCCAGTCGAAATCCCAATTTCCACCTCTCAACACCCAATCTGACGCTACAGGCCACTCTTATATCCAATCTAATCGCTCATATCGTCGTCCTCACCTACTCCGTCATTTTGCCGCTCGGACCGTCGAATGCCATCGTCTAGCTACCCGACATCTGCCTACACGATCCCAAGAGACGATAATGCTTATTGGAAGCTCGAGGACCAACATGGTCACGAACCATCCAGGCGCTACATCCCGGCCCAGCCAGCGCCTCCTACAAGCGGCCCCAGCCGTTACGATGCGTCCATTCAAAGCACCGCACATAAATACACAATGTCTGAGGACCGACAGCATTCCGCCCGAGCCAAACGACCTCGACTGCAGCCCATCATTAGCGGAACGGAAGGGAATGCCCAAGACATAGGTCACATGGGCGTCCAAGGTGGTGGAACTCCGAAGATAGGCGAACCACTGAACAAAAAATCCATCACTCCTTCTCGACCCGCGCGTACGGCTCCGCCGGACTTCCCCGCGTCAATGTCATACACCTCTCCAGCTCCACCTGTTGCCACGACGCAACCGTTAGCTCGGGCCTTAAGGTCCTTGAAGGCCATTCTCAGGATATCCAACGTCGTGTCGTCCACGTCCACGCCGTCTCATCTTTCTGAAACCTCTGACGTCGCGTCGTGGCTTTCCCCAATACACCAGCCGCCACATAGGACAATCGATACAGCCCAGAAACATAACACCGAAATTCAAAGGACCGGTCATCCGTTGGTTCGTCGTTTGGCGGCGATCTATGTTCCATCCAAGTCCAGCTTGGATTCAGAGAGCTCAACGACTATTGCGAGCCCCGATGAAGACGGCCAATTAGGTGTTTTGCGATCGGCAGTTGTTACCGGTACCGCGGGCCCTTCTTCTTCTTCTTCCGAGCGATCTCTTCCGCTTCCTCCTGGCAATGTCCCCCGATCAGGAGGGAAATCAACCGTCGTCATTAAACACCAAAGGGGCAACAGGGTGCCCGTGAGACCACCTCGCGTATCGCCAATGCTATACGATAAAGCTCTGCCGCCTCCTCCATCCTCGCCGCCACGGATATCCGGCAAGTCTCTCAGCGATCCTTCAGCTTCTATTCTTTCGGAATCCCAACGCGATGGGTGAGTTTTCACCGCGATCTGTCTTTTCCTGTTGTTTCTATTAAGCGCAGTCTCGAATCCAGCGGTATATTAAAGCAACATGGGAGCAATAATACTTCCATAGGAGCTACGCGCGGTGATTTAATCCCACCTTCGTCTCGAAAGGCGCGTTCGAAAGGCGCCGCAAGGTTCCTCGCTCGCTCCGATCCCAATACCATCTCATCCTCATCCAATTCGAACTCTTCTAAAAGAAGCCACATTCATCCAGCTGACGATAACGCGACGGAATTTGTGTTTCGTGTCCCGCTCTACTCGGACGAACTCTCCCAAGGTGGAAGGCAACAATTTCAGATCACGAGACATATGCTTGATGGTGGGACGCAAGACATAACGGTGCTGGCGGATGTTCCGCCAGGTTGCAAGTCAGGAACGCGGGTGAAGTTCCCTGGTGTTGGCAATGAGCGTACGCCTGGATTGTACGGGGATGTGGTCTTTGTGGTTGAACAGATCCTCGATGAGCGCTCTGCTCGTCTTGGGAATGGGCGGTTAGCCCCCACAGAGACGATCTCTGTTCCCGATGAATTGAACCCCGAAGTGACGGTTAATGCAAAGACTGCCGGCGCTTCATATGGGATTGATATTCCAAGAGGGATCCAGGGCGTAGATAACGGGTCGGAACAGATAGGTCGAAACACAGATAGCCCGTGAGTCCTTCTCGATGAACCTGCCGGACATTAGCTAACTAATGGTTCTCGCGACGATGATGTGGGCGTTAGAGTGGATACAGTAACTCTACATCACACCGAGCAGCTAGTGAATGGCACTCCCGAAGATTCGCAACCGCCACTACCGTCCTTCACACTTGACCAAGCCGTGGGTCAACAGGTGCAACGGGATGGGGAAGAGGATATCAACTCTCTGGTCGGTCCATATCCTTCTTCACATCTAGCCGCAATCATATATATATCATTCTTGTTCATAGAATACGGCGCTGGTGGGCTTAGGGGGACATCGAATTCCACTCGAGCACCTTGAGATCGATGAATCATCCGTGATAGGGAGAGGCGGCTTCGGGGTCCTCATGCGCGGAAAGATGCGTGACTATCATTCTGATGTCGCTGTCAAGCGTCTCACGTCGGACGAAACACGAGATATACGTGTTGCAAAGGTGAGTTACTTACCTGAACGCTCTACGCCGAAGTAATAACACACGAAAAACATTAATTAATTGCAGAGACTTGTTCGGGAGATGAAAGCGTGGTCGAAATTGAAACATCGCAACGTCCTTTCGCTCATCGGGTTCCATCTGAGCGAAGCTCTGGATCTGGCGCTCATAGTGTGCCCGCTACAATCCAACGGGAACGTGAAAGACTATTTACAGCGGGTCAAACCGAGTGTTCTCGAACGTTTAGAACTTGTAAGTCATCTGCCACTGCATCCAAATTTCAATTGATCCTCACTTCTGATTTCCTATCGATAGGCGCTGGATACACTTTCTGCCATTGAATATCTCCACAATTTTGACCCTCCAATCGTCCACGGGGATATCAAAAGTGTAAGAGTAAAACCCGACGAACCGTGCAGTGTGTTCAACTTACTTATTCTACTACTTTGAACAGGTCAATGTTTTGGTAGGCGACGAGCGACAGGCACTGCTTTGCGACTTCGGCCTTACCTTGGCGGCTGACGAGGTTCAGACTGGCTTGACTACGTCTAAAGGGTTCAAAGGTTCTGTGCGGTATTGTAGCCCAGAATTGGTGATGCATGAAGAAGCCCGACGGACAGTGTTCAGCGACATGTGGGCATGGGGATGTCTCCTGGTTGAGGTATGTCCAATGAATGTGTCTTCAAGAGTCAGGTAATCTGACTTATCTCATCATCGGCAGATCATGAACGAGACCGTTCCATACGCACAATTACGAAACGATTTCCAAGTGATGTTCGCATTGACGAACCGAGTCCCTCCTGAGACCAAGGAGCTTCTCATAGATCCCATCAATATCTGGTCTATTGTGCAAGGTTGTTGGCACGTTGAACCCGGGTTGCGCTCAACAGCAGAGACCTCTGCGAAGGATCTCCGCCTACTTGTGAGTCGAATATGCTCATTAAACAGGAAGAAATGCTCATCGTCACCCTTCATCCCCCGGGCCAGATGGCTTCCCTCGACATCAGCAGTCCGGACGCTGTTCTTACGAGAGAATCATGTGATTGATTGATCGCTTGAGAATTTTGGTGACGAATTAATAATACCATGGACTCTAGACCGAGGTGCATCTCCTATCTTCCATGATTCCAAGTAAAATAAAGCCAATCCCGTGTACCAAAAACCAAAATATAATGGATTAATTTACCCCATTAGGCGAGTGAATTGCCACATTAGGAAGGTTGATTTATCGTGTTGATCTGCACCTTGTGTAAGCATCTTACATTCACCACGTGTTAGGCTCGATCTGTGCACACGAACCCTTAAACCACCAATCGCGCTCTCTGTGTGACCAAGTGCTGGAATTCACAGTGAGTTTAAGTACCGGGAGATTATTTGTCGTGTTATGATGAACACCTGTCTTCAAGTTCCTTAGTATGTCATCCAAACATTCTCTACATTCCGGAGACCTAGCGCTCCGCCTTGAAGCCATTCGTACCAGCCAGGAACCGGAATCTGAACCCAATGTGGCGAGCCACCCGCCGACGCTTCCCATCATATCCAGTTTCTCGGTGAGAAGGCGATAAATGGCAACTAGGACCTGCTGCGCTAGTGCTAACGTGAAGAAATACCCAGGGACTTGAGGACTACCCGGCGCGGGAGCCGGACATTGACACGACGCGGGACATCAGTTTGTTTGATGCTGACACGACACCGACAAGAAGCATCTACAGGCCATCACCAGCAGCCTCTGGGTTTATATTCCCCGTGGTGGACGCTGATCAGTCCAAGATGGCCAAGATACTTCAAACCTTCGGATTGCGTCCAAAGCCCACACGTGCACCCCCACTCGCACCATATTCTCCTCAGTTCGAAAACAACCTCTTTTCGCGGTCCACCAATGGACCCAACTGCGCCGTTTTTCCAGAAGTAGCAAACCAAGAAGCAGGATTCGATGCGGTGTTCAGTAGATCGTCTAGCAGGAGGTCAGAATCATCAGACGGCTCATGCGTATCATCCAACTTCCGAGAATATAGCTCCAGCTCAGGCTCGGGCTCCGACTCCGACTCCAATGGTGGTGATCAAAGAGAACGGAACTTGCTTTTAAACCCTACAACCTTAGTCCCTACATCTGTCAGTCTACAATGTCTACTGCTCTTATACGCGTCTCTGATCTCGTTGGTATCATAACCCTACTGAGTCGCGGACGGTTAAATAGGTCCTGAATATAGGCAAGACCCATCGACTAATTAGGCGTTATGTAACGGAACTCGGCAATCCCCATTCTGTCGCCCAACTCATCGCTGCCACCGGTCTCCTCCAGACCTCAAAGAAGGATGATCGCGGGCGTCAAGAGGTGTTATGGTGCCTGACAAAAGGGAAGAAAAACCGACAATTAACCCTCAAACATCTCTTCCGACTGGCCGACGACGAAGCTTACAGCTCCCCCCACTACTGTCAATTGCGGCACACAGCAACGTCGGCACAACTGATTGATACGGTAATCAGTGGGTGCGTCGATACGACAAAATTAGTGACGTCTATGTGTATCTACTTGCAAGACTGGACAGTGTTAGACGGAGCAGCCGGCGTACAATACACTTTAGAGAAGTGGCGGCATCTCTTTCAGGCCATCCCGAGTGTAGAGGTTATTCTACACAGGTACGCTGAACGCGTGCTAGTCCACACATTGCACGTCGCGACTCCGCCCGCACTCGCCATGTGCCTATTGAAGCTGATGCTTCAAGAAGATACAATACATGCCAGGGAGCTCAGTAGGGCTGCGTTGGACCGCATCATATCTACCCTCGGCCCACCGGTCTCCTATTCCACATCCGCTAGTCTTCATCTCATCCGAAGCATGGATACAGTCCCTCATCACATTCTTAGTCACAACGTGATCGACTCTTTGATGTATATCATAACGAATAATTCAGATCAGCTCCTCAAGCGGCTTGCCTTCTCTACACTGGCAAAATTACTGCCATATAGGGCGACTATAGAGAATAGGGTTATGGATTTGGCTATACATGTCCTGCTTTGGAACACAAACTGGCAGCACTATCATTCAGCACAGAAGCAAGCAGTAAGCAATTAATATTCTTTACGTGTGATATATTTGTTAATTAACCCTACTGCCGGTATCACTAGAAGTTATGGGACGACTCTGTGATCATTCCACACGACGATGCCTATAGAATCATAAGTCATATTCCCCCTTTACAACTGATCTCAGGTATAAAATTTCGCTTCCAATCACACCAGCTAGCATTAAGGAGCGAGCCGCTACTAGCATTGGTCGTGGAACGCTCAAAAACGCCAGACCTACTCTGGCCGCGAACGCTTAGCTCACTTATACAGGCTGGCGTCATCGACTTCTTGATCCGAATCGCACAACAATCACTACCCCACGACATAGGGCACCGGGATTACCGCGTTATTCACGGGGCGAAACGGGACGCATTGATTACGGTGATACGGATTTTCGAGCAAATGATGGCGAAGGATGTGCAATGTATCGGGGTGGACGTACCAAACAGCCTTAAGAGCTTAGTTTGTGACAAGAGCCAACCGTTGTCGGTGCAGTGGCAAGCAAAGACAGCTTTGCAGTGGTGGAACAGGTGAGGCTCTTCGCCGCCGATGACCGACTAGATGCTGACATCCCCCAGGCTCCATGGCATCGAACAAATACAAGAACTTGTATTCAGACCGGTATGAAACATCATGGATTGTTTCTTACCCATGACAACAATCTACGAAACCCCATTCGCATAATCACCTTCTCCCGGTTCCCAGCCGCTTCGTCCTCAACATCACAGAATCTTTGCCTCAAAGCTTATCCCAACCAGTCATTCTCGTGCCCATAGCCTTCAGATTTCAGGACATCTTAGCAGCTCCTTTACTCTATGAACACTCTTTTGCTCCCAGGGGCCCAAAGTATATATCTGATATATCAACCGACTAGGTTCCTGCCAATATGCCACAGGTGTTTCGAAAACAGGCCGATTCGCGCAGGAGCCTACAATAACCCTTGACCAAGGTAATTAAATGCATGGCCTATACATCATGTCCCAGTACTTGCGGCTGTCAAACCGACCATAACCATGATGACGTCACAATCTTATCTGAAATCAAACCCTGACCACTTGGGTATATCATGAGGGAGACTGCCCCATCACACCTACAAAACGACTCCCAAGTGATATTAGCTTTAGTGAAGGGGTTGCTCGAATCACCGAGCTTTTAACACATCTAACCAATCGCACAAGGTCGTTGGCATGTTGATCCAGAAGCGCTCAACAGCGGAGGTGTATTCGAAACCCCCGCTCACAGATGAGATGATAGCCCTACTATCCAAAGCCTACTATCGCTCTTCGTCTCCCTTGGCCAGACCATTGACACCAAACTCCAAGATACTTTGATCTGCCGAACTTCTAAACATTTTGGCGGTGAACACAAGTGATTCTGGATGCATCATGCCGACAGCCATAAATTGGAATTGGCCACTGGTTGAGTGGCGTATCTCGGATTAGGTAGCTTCCGTTTGCTTATTCGATGACACGCTTATGGTGCTGTATGGGTGTATTTGTTGTGTTGGCTTCCACAGAAGCCTTTTGCTTGGAAGCCGGACACGTAAGCCTGCGATGGCACACAGCTTCCATACGAACATCATCTCACCATCAATCGCTCCCTCTTTGGCAAAGGTTGGCATCCCTAGTGAGTTGAGTACATAGATCATTTTGTGGTGTTTGTTCCTAATGGCTGCTCACTTGAAGAGTACCAGCATGTCATTCGAATATCCCACATCCACTTCCGACGTCCCGGCGCAGCAACTTGAAGTTGTTCATGCCAGCCAGGAAACGGAACAATCTGAAGCTGATGTGACGAGTATCGCGCCGACTCTTCCAACAGGATCATCCAGACAAGTGGTAAGACGGAGATAAATGACTCGGATCTTCTGCTGAAAGGATTCTGATGCGAAGAAATACCAGAGATTTGGTGATTACTCGCCAGGAGGGAGGGAATTCATCCCACCCATAGAGAGGGCTAACAGAACGCCGACAGGAAGCATGTACGGGATGGCTCCAGAAAGCATGTATGGAATGCCCCCTCCGAGGAGCATGTACGGGGTACCGCCATGGGGGAGCATCAGCCCGCCAACGAGGAGGGGCGCCGATGAGACGCCAAGGGGGAGCACGTACGGGATGCCTCCGGGGATGACGGGAGGGATGAGTGCCAACGCGACACCGACAGGAAGCATGTACGGGATGTACGGAGTGCCTCCAGGAAGCATGTATGGGGTACCGCCAGGAGGCACGTATGGAATGCCTCCAGGGATGACGGGAGGGAGGAGTGCCAACGCGACACCGACAGGAAGCATGTACGGGATGTACGGGGTGTCCCCAGGGAGGATGTACGGGATGCCACCGGAGATGATGAGAGGGAGGAGCGCCAACGCAACGCCGACAGCAAGCATGAACGGGATGTACGGAGCGTTTCCAGGGAGCATGTATGGAGTGCCTCCAGGGATGACTCCAGGGATGACTCCAGAGATGATGGGATGGAGGGGCGCTTTCATGACGCCGACGGCAAACATGTACGGGATGTACGGGATGCCTCCCGGGATGTCGGGAGGGAGGAGCGCCAACACAACGCCAACAGCGAGCATGTACGGGATACCGCTAGGGAGTATGTACGGAGTGCCTCCAGGGAGTATGTACGGAGTGCCTCCAGGGAGCATGTATGGGATGTCGTCATGGGGTCCACCGACAGGAAGTGGTATGGACGCCGGCACCCACCCAACATCCCGCGCGGGTATGCCACCCCATCAGCGGTCTGGCCATAGTACAGAAACACGTGGTGACATATCTGTATCCTACATGCCTGTTGGACTTCAGTCTATCAAAGAAGTGTCACCATCGGCGACTTCTGTGCCTTTATCTCCGGTGTTGGCGGCCACTCAGCCAGACACCACCGGCATTGTCGCCGAGATACCTGAAGGCTTCAGCGTGCGTCAGGTTTCTCCAGCACTCACTCCAGCACCGTCACCCGCACCAAATTCTCATCAGTTCGAAGACGACGCCTTTCTGCTGTCCGACAAAGGGCACACAGATACACCCTCTACTTCTCTAGAAGTAGTATCCGAGGAAGCGGGAATCGATCTTATGTTTAGTAGATCATCCAGCAGGATGGGGCGGAGGTCAGAATCATCAGACGGCTCATCGGCGTCATCCAGCTTCCGAGAATATAGTAGCAGCTCCAGCTCCAGCTCGGGCTCTGGTGGTGATGATGAAAGGAAACAGAACTTAGATCTAAACCCGCCTACAAACTTGGCTGCGTCTGTCAGTTTACCTTACCCGCTACTCCCGCGTACATCTCTGATCTCTTTCATATCAGAGCTCTACTGCATCGCGGATGGTTAAACAGGTCCTGAATATAGGCAAGACCCAGCGACTAGTCAGGCGCCACGTAGCGGAACTCGGCAATCTCGACCCTAACGCTCAAACCACCGCCTTCCAGGGCTCTTCTCAAGATCTCAAGGAAGAATGATCGCGGACATCAAGAGGTCGTGCGCCGCTTGACGAAAGGCAAGAAAAATCGACAATTAACTCTTAAACATCTCTTCCGACTGGCCGATCACGAAGCTTACAGCTCCCCCGATTACTGTCGATTACTGCACACAACAGCGTCGGCAGAACTGATTGGCATGATATTCAGCGACTCCATCATTGCGACAAAATTAGTGGCGTCTATGAGTATCTACTTGCGGGACCCGACAGTGTTAGATGGAGCCGCCGGAGTACAATACACTCTGGAGAGATGGCGATATCTCATTCTGGCCATTCCAAGTGCAGAAGTTATTCTGCGCGGGTATGTGGAGCGTGTGCTAGTTGACATACCGAATGTCACGACCTCACGCACATTCTCTATATCTTTATTGGAGCTGATGCTTCGAGAAGGCATGACACATGCTAAGGAGCTCAGCGACTCCACCTTGGACCACATCACATCCACCCTCGGTCCACCGATCTCCTATTCCACACTCGCTAGTCTTCATCTCATCCGGGCCATGGATCTCATTCCCCTTCGTATGCTCAGCGGCAACGTCATCGATTCTTTGATGTTTATCATGAAAAACGATTCGGACCAGCTCACCAAGCGGCTTGCCTTCTCTACGCTAGCTAAATTGATGCTCTATGAGCCTACCAGAGGGAATAGGGTTATGGATTTGGCTATAGACGTCCTGCTTTGGACCACCAACTGGCAGCACTATCATTCAGGCAAGAAGAAGGAAGTAAGTATTTTTGGTCTCTGTGTATCGTACTTGTTATTTATCCGTACCGCCGATGTTACTAGAAGTTATCGGACGGCTCCACGATCATTCCGCACGACGATGCCTATAGGATTCTATGTTATATCCCCCCTTCAGATTTGATCAACGCTCTGAAATCCCGCTTCCAATCACATCAATCGGCATTAAGGAGCGAGCCGCTATTGGCATTAGTCGTGGAACGCTCAAAGACACTTGATCCACTCTGGCCGAGAACGCTTAGCTCACTCGTACAAGCTGGCGTCATTGATTTTTTAATCAGAGTCGCACAACAATCCCTACCCGACGACCTAGGACACCGAGATTATCGTGTTATTCATGTAGAGAAACGGGACGCATTGATTACGGTGGTACGCATTTTCGAGCAAATGATGGCGAAGGATGTGCAATGTATTGGGGCAGACATACCAAGCAGCCTTAAGAGCTTGGTGAATGATACAAGCCAGCCGTTATCGGTGCAGTGGCAAGCAAAGACGGCTTTGCAGTGGTGGAACAGGTCAGACTCTTCGCAATCAATGGTTGACTGGATGCTGACATCATTTCAGGCTTCATGGAATCGAACAAACACAAAAGCCCGATTTCAGACCGGCATGACACCTCACGGATTTGTTCCATACCCACGACGACGATCTACGAAACCCCAGATATTACTACAACGGCGGTGGAGTCCGATGACGCCTTTCTGTACTGACTGATCCATATATGTGTTTGGGCTTGTATATTAACAAGTGCAGCCTAGCTCTTCACTTCAGACAATGGATCTCGTGGTTGATTCCCAACCCAGTGCCCTCAACCTAGTAGCTGGCTTTGATGCCACCGGACATCAATATTCGATGCGTCAGACTAATATGAAGGTTTGTGATCATGAGATAACATGCATATATATGCTATGTTTGCGAAGTGACTTTCCCGAGTAGCCACACTGCTATTTTTATCTTATTATTAGCGTCAATCGATTCTTCCCTTGTTTGGCACACCGCACGTTCCTCCCCCTTTACACTTTTCACATATCAACTTACACCTCAAAGGCCTGCTTTCGCTGTAGCTCGTTCTTGAAGCCCGATACATCTTAACTGAACCTGCCTATAATCGTCTTCGCCCCCTTCAGTTACTGCCCTTGCTTAGTCCATCCGCGTCGCAGCTACTCGTCGATATGTCGTATCAAATCCATATCAATAACCACTTAGAACTTGAATACGCTTATCGACAGCCGGACGGATCCAACCGCGAGCGCCACCAACCCCAACACCGAGTTAAGACGACCTTGAAATCTGTTCTCAAGCGCCCCAGCGTCTCGTTTAGCACAACCTTCGCACCACCAAGTCCCTCCGAGCCAACCGTCGTCCCTGCATCAATGGCATTCGCGGCCAGAGCGCCCTGTGCCGCGGCCGCTTATGGTTGTCCTGCCTCCAAGGAACTTTGCATCATGAAATGAAACATCGGTACCAATATAATCTACACCGAGCCCGATTGTCTTTCGTTTTCAGACGAAGACAGAAATAGATCACAGGGAATCCGAAGACGCTGGTCCGTTGGGCAGTCAATAGACAACCCCGGATCTGTGTCCTTATGCTAAATAATGTTGGTTGTTTGGTGTGCGAAGGAAGATACCTTGAGTTTAAGACCTGCTGAGAGGTTTGAAGGCTAGCCTCCTTGGTTGTAAAAAAAATTCTCAGAGGCGGTGTGCAAGTGTCGTAATTAGACTTGATACTTGCCGCTTCAGCCCCCTCCCGTGAGAGATCAAACTCGAGGAAACGGGTTTTATCAGCGACAAAGTGAAGTCCCAATGGCGTGACACTGCCATTACGGTCCAATGTCGTTGTTATCAAGGGCACAAGTTCTGGGTTAGGAGCCACAATAGGTCAGCCAATCGTGCTTACGAATTAGGACCAAGGTGCCATACCGACATCTCCCCAGCTGACTATAACCTTATCATCGATTGAAACCGACCAGATAGCTGATCTAGTTGGACGGTGCGGAGGAGGATGGTCGAAGTACCTCTCACGCGCCGGGAACATTCTTATGATCTTAAACGACCTGTGCATGAGGGACTCAGAATATGGCGAGCAGAATATGCACTGAGCTAGGTGTTACTCATCGGCCCACACAGTATCCGAGGCACTTTCCATCTTTCTAGCGATTCCGAGCAGTGAAAAACTGGTCCCTGTCTATACCGCCAAAGCAAAGAGTTTGCAATATGTGGTGGGTAAACTGCACTCCAATTTAATCCTAAAGCGCTCACCACAAGCTGCATACTCCTGGGAGGCTGGTCCCCCGAGGGTGAGTATCGAACCTTAAGTGCATAACTCTCATTTGTTGTGAGACTCGTGCTACCATTAATGTTGTTACTATCCATTATGTAGATTGGGTCGGGCATAGCCTCAGTTTGGATGACGATGACACCTAAGCGAGCGTCATCACGGAGCCTTGGCTTTACTGGTGATCCGTTGGTGGGCTGCTGTATAAGCGGCAAAGGAGCTATGGTATTAGATGCGACATTCCTTGGAGAAGGACCAGATAAGTAGTAGTAAGCTGCTTGAATTGCCTCGGAGCGGAGGCACGAATCGCTTTACTGATTTGAATTGGGATGAGAGTAATGTTCCACGAACGCTCTCTGAAGTTTGATCCAGTCTTCTGTGACTTCGGTAGGGAGCTGGATATGCCATAGTTGAGCCTCTCCATTGAGACAACAGGCCACGTAGTCGGCTATCCATGCTGAATCGCGGAACCGCCCTACAGCCCTCGCGTACTTCCTGATCGATAAGATAAAGTTCTGGCAGTCCGCAAGAGTACCGCCGGTAAATGGCGCAGGTTCCGGGAAAGTGGTACGGTCTGGGTCGATCGAGATGGTGAGGTGGTCAGGATAGGTGAGAGAGGATCGAGGCGATACCATATTCCGTTGTATCCATGTCACTACCGGCGGTCGCTGAGGTCGCCATCGAGGATACAATAACTAGCATGACTGAAGTACATGCGATCAACTCTGAGAATGTGTACGACGCCGGAGATCTCCGAACAATCAATGCGCCAAAGGACGATGCATCGAGAGTATGAGTAGAGACATGGATGAGCGAATATAGCCTGTGGGGGGGGGGGGGGGGGGGGGGGGGGGGGGGGGGGGGGGGGGGGGGGGGGGGGGGGGGGGGGGGGCGGGGGGGGGGG
>WSUE01000349.1:0-33616 GCA_019633535.1 Tulasnella sp. JGI-2019a
CCGGTTGTTGCTGCCTGTCTGCTACAAGCTCAGGGTGTCCGGCGATTTGACGATCGTATGAAGGTCTTGCAGCACCGCCGCATGCTACAGGTGCTACGAAGAAATCAATCTTGATTCATAGGAATATAGGCAGAGGTGACAAGCCGACTCATAGAGTCCCGGAACGAGGCTTGCCAGTCGCCTGTTGGCTACAAGCTCAGGGTGTCCGCGGATCCGGTGATTTGGCAATCGCACAACACAACCACGGTTTGGGCCGATGGGCCGTACCCGTCGCAGTCTCTCAAGCAGTCGTGTGCCGCAACGGCGATGAGCGCAATGTTACTATGTATTCACCGAAAGCAAATTGTTGTTCTATAGCATCAAATACGATCAGGACATCATGCTATGAATCCCACAACTCATCTCGACACCATGATTGTGATTGAAACGACTCATAGACCACGTATGAATCGGCGAGAGCGAGATGCTGCAGCTGCGCTCGTCCTGAGATGTTCTCATTAGGGGCAAACGTCTGTCGCGCTGTGTTGATTTGAGTGCATGACGCATGAGCAAGGAGGCCGCCAACGGAATTTACACGCAAGGTCAGGCTTGGGTGAGTATTCAGTAAGGAACGCTGTTTATACGGATGGTTCAAGGGCGAGCCACGGGCCCTTGGATTAGGAGGATGGTGGAACCGTATGTCGTAGAAACGGGAGCCAAATCATTCCTCTGAGCTGTTCAAATGCGATGGTCATAACCAGAACCGAACGTTGTTTTGAATACCCGACGCTGATACAACACGGATCCTTGTCCGTTGGTTAGGTGAAAATGGTACGACAAGGCTTGAAGAAGAGGCCTGGATGACCGAATACAAACAAAGGAGTCCCTGTATGGTGAGCCACAGTAGATACGCAGGGTCGCGTAGAGAGGCGAATAGAATGTCGTGGTTGCCTGATTAAGACCCAAAAGTGTGAGCACATGAAGGACAAAGAGGTGGGGTTGTTGAAAGTAGCGTTGCCGAAGGGAGGAAAGCAACCCAGAATTTGTGAACAATGCGATTGTGAGGCCCTAATCCTCCCAAAAGGGATGCCTGTGCTGCATAGTTTCACAAGGTATATTATGGTGATACAAGGCGGGAGCGTAAAGGCCAGAACAATCCTTCGGCACACGGGGAGGAAGTAGGCGAATGCCAGCCGATGCAACGAGAATTGAATTGACGATCGCCGCAGGTAAAACCCTGAGCTTGTAGCCGTGGCGACGACACAAACAGTGGTGGCTTGTGTCCTCCGAGGCACGTTCGGCCTCGCTGCGGTAGCTAAGTAATAGCCTCACAAGTCCAATTACAACTTTCAAATTAGGGGCGGGTACAGTCTATGGCGCGCAGTCAGTCTTCGAAGCAAAGGGAAGTAGGTAGGGGATGGGAAGTTCATCCAGTCAAATGTAGTGTTTAACTGCAACAAGACCTCCCTTCACGTCGTTCAGTGTTGGGGAAGGATCGTGATTACAGGGGACAATAAGAACAAGGGCGCCAACCGATGGCTGTGCCGGGAACATTGTTCTAGATCTCTAAAAACCCATTGAGGCGAAAGCGACTTACCATCTCTCATGTCTCAACTATCTGTGCCCCTTATCACTAAAGTCAGAGGTCACAGTGGGCCCATCACCACATTGGCGTTCTCTAATGAGAACCCCCCACGTCTTTGTTCAGCCTCTAGGGACGGCACTTGCATCATTACGGCTTCCTCAACGCCAGATCGCCCATTGCTACTGAGAAGCCGCAGATTCTATGTCACTTCTGCCGCCTGGAGCTCCGACGGCTGCCTGCTTCTTGGCTGGGATCGAGGGTTTGTGACAGAAGTGTTGCACGATATACAGGAGGTTCGATTGGTGCATGGCATGTTTTCCGCAAGTCACTGACTGGAGTTCGATAGAACACCCTCACCTGCATCCGTTACATCAATCCTGTGTGCAATCGAGCAGGGGGCTATAGTCAAGTGCATGCACTAAAGCTGAGCGACAATTCGCGACGCTTACTAGTTGCTGCGGGGACAACACTGGATTTGTATGAAAACACCAACGCGGAGGGAAAGAAGGAGTGGCGCTGATTGTGCCGTTGGGATGAAACGCAGAACCCAACCTTCAACACCGTCTCTCATTTAATCATGTCAATGGCCTTTGGGGAGAACGATTCAACAATGCTCATTGTGCTGCGAGACGGCAGACTATGGTACGTCGCGACCTGAACCTGCACCGGTGAATCGACCTACCCATAACATCTGGTCTTGGTCAGGTGCTGTGTCGTAGGCAAAGATGGAGAGCTGGCCAAAGAGTTCGTACTGCCCGTGGGGGCTCCATTGTAAGCCGAGACATTCCACAGCAGAACATATGCCCCTGCTGAGATTCACCCTACAGAGGCAGAGCGGAGTTCGCTGCCGATGGAAGATTTCTTGCGGTGACGTGTCTCCAAGGAGCTATTGCTGTCATTGACATCGCAAACTTGGGAACCATCTTACTGCCTCAAATTCTCCTAGTGGATGAGAACGCCCAAGGACATGCTTTCCCAGTCTCGCTACTTGCTGGCTTTGGTGGGAGGTACATCATCGTCACTGGCGGTTATGGATTGGCTACACTTCATTCGAAACCATTTGTCATTCCAGGGGTGAGATCTAGACGAGATGACGTGATACCAAGCGGGGAGGTCCCCGGATTGTCCATTCAGCTGCATCACAAGGCTGGTGATTGGGTTCTGAACACCTCTGTGAGTTTGGGTTATCGTTTATGATGTCCTTGCCCGGAAGACATCTGAGCAACAAACACAAAGATGCATTCTCAATCTGGATTGTTCGCGACCGGGACATTCAACTCCAATAATGGGAAAGAGAACGTTGTCTGGGTCTGGAGTGTAAAGCTGGGTACGAGCAAGATACGCCCAAATTAGCCGCAACTCATCCGAACTCGTACACAGGGACACCATATAGAACAGAAAGATGGCCAGCACCCTGCCTTACCAAAGAAGTCTCACTCAGAGAGTTAATTGGTCCCTTCCGTCGAGTCTAAGTCCCTCAGCGTCGAAGGAGGAGAGTCCCCAGGACACAAGAGCTTAGTAGAAGTGTTGCTCAAGTAATGGTTTGTGCTCCAATAGATGCGCAGATAGCAGGCTTGATAGCGTTAATACATCCGAATGCGAATCTGCCCAGGAGCGAATACCTGAGTTAGCAGTTCTTCTGTATAGCATAATTTCCAGTCCCACGGCGCGGTCCATTCGTCAACAAGCGAAAGTGTGATGTTCCGCGAAAGGAACTGGGCAGCAGCAAGACCCCAGAGCTCCGAGTCTTTCTGAAGGTTGTTGGCAGTGGCACAAAGAAGTCGGGCTTCGAGCTCAGAGTCTGGTGGCGATTTGGCCATCCGAGAATAATTTGTACATCCACCTGTGTCATTTGTTCGATGCCTGAACATAGGGCTGTCGCAGGACTGACTTTGTACTGTTGTTCCAGCCGTAACCAGTTTGTAGTACTAGACCAGACTAGAGCAAGGAGCCAGTCAGAACCGAAAGAACGACTCAGGCGCTGTGATGGCTAGGATTGTCAGACGGATGCAGACTGAATGAAAGTAGAGAATTAGGCCTGCGATAGCTTGGGGCCCCGAAGCAAAGGAATGGAGCTCGAGGAGCTTGTCGGGATCGAACCAAAATGAGGAGACGATGGTCGAGACGATGGCACTGGAGGGGGGCACCTATACGTTAGACAAGGCTGTGGGATTGAGATGGTCGTGCGTGGGGAGAGGAAAGCGGCAGTAGGGCTACGCATGGTCCGGATTGGGCCGGTTGAACCGGCGATCGGTCTATCCGCGGTTGCGATCTGGCACAAATCCGCGGCTTGCGGATCCATGTACAGATTGACGAGTACAGGAGGTTGAAGCTAGGATTTAGGACCTCCACTGTATCATCAAATCCAGTCGTGATAGGCTTATCACTTTGGCCTGTTATCCCGTATTGCTACACAATACATTGCCCCTTTTGGAAGGCAAACACTGCAAGGAACCTCGGACACGACGTCATTTCTTTGTGGGCATCTCCTGCACCACCTACAAGCGTCGCAATCTAACAGTTTCAACGCAGCCTACAGTTGCTCAAGAAGCTTTTCAGGTTTACCTAGGTAGTTATCTATTAGACTTTTCTCAACATCGGCTGATGTAAAATGTAATCCGGAGGGGGGAAACCGCGGATGGCGGATTGGACACGGATCGGATGCGGATGTCTTGAGCATCCGCCGGATAAAATCCGATCTGGGGCCAACCCAAACCGTGCGGAGCCCTAAGCGGCAGACTCCGGACACGACAGCGCCGAACCCCATTCCATTTTCCGTAGATTATGTATGCTCCGCTTCACTAGGGCAGCTCACATGAGCTTCGAGTCATCTAAGCGTTGCCAGACATGGGGATAGCGACAGTCCAGAGAACAATGACTTGGGTGTTACTCCAGGGAGCGATCGCTCGTCTTTGTTCGGTCCGCATTGTTCTGCCCGCCTAAAGAGCTAGAAGCGTGGCAAGAACGACTTGGTTACTTTCTCTCCCCTCAAACCAATATCTTCAACCTCTATATGAATGAAGGTGGGAGACCATCGAGTGCTTTAGATTCACGTATATTCTTATGCCAGTCTTCCCGTTTAGAGACATGGTACTACCTGCGGCCACCCGTTGCACCGCATTCAATCGTGGGAGGCAATCTCAACTCCCCGATCCCTCCCGCTCATTTGGCCAGACCGAAGACGGCGAGGGCCGACCATCGCCTAAGGTGGCGCGTTCTCCAGCTAGTTGGATTCGTATCTCTGGCCCCCGCGCTCTACGCACTTTGGATGATGGCGACAACCCCAACGACAGACTATGCAGTTGGGGCTGCCTTGATTCCCAGTTTCACCACTCCGCTTGCAGGACAATCTGGACTTCGAGTTGGAGCACCAGTCGAGGGAACCGCCGTCGCTGTCTTGACGAACAGCACGGATCTCCAATGGTGCTTTCGGGGTCGCCATTCCCAAATTGCGTTCTATCTCAACCAGAAAATACAAGTTACGCGCATTGGAGTCAGCCGCGTCAAGTCGGCAACCCAAAAGGAATTATTCTCCAGCCCCTCTCATTTTACCGCCTGGGCGATCTTCCAAACTACCCCACCACAGTTGCTCAGTGTCCCTCCGCAGGTGGGTCCTCGCCCAAAGTTACTCAAGTCAGGTTGGAAGCACTTTCAGATCGGGTCTTTCCTGTTCGATATTCGAGACAGCGCGAGGCAACAAGCGTTTTTTGTTGGGGAAGATTGGATGAAATGGAAGGTTCCGGTCCTTGCTGTGGTCCTCGGCTTTGATGGAAATTGGGGCAACCCGGAGGAGACTTGCATACACCAAGTTCACGTCTTTGGGTCTCCCCTGCCTTGACTATGTGCCCTTTGGATCTGTTCAAACCGCTCAGTTAGATGAATTTGTTGCAACAGCGGAGGCTAATCTCGTTTGTTACTGTGTTGCAACTCTCGCCTCCAATCACAACGTGATCTTTCTGCAATAGTGTACAATAGTCAACATCCAAATTCTTGTAATTGCTTCCCACTTCGATTCTTCTTGTGGCGCCCCAACGGATGCCACAATCAGCCTGTATCCACTCGTCTCAGTTCATTTAGTTCAAAGTCCCACTTGATACATTGCTAGCAGCAGTCAAATCACGCGGTTCGTACACATCTTTCTGCTACGGACCCAAGCCGACGTACATGCCCAACCTGCCGCACGGCATATTGGTCATCATATTGCGGTCGTCAGTGAGATGGAGACACTATATTGCGCGTCTGGCAACGACTTTCTTGTTATTTCCCGTCCTCTCAATGCTATGCTATCCGAAGTTAAAAGTAACGCACATACACAAGGAAAATAAATGTTGAAATTCAACCTCCGTTTCACTGTCCAGGAGTGAATACCACTCCTACTGAAGGTGAGTATCACGCCTTGTGGACGTGATCCCGGTTGCAGTCGAAGCCGAGTCTGTTCAAAAGTTGGTCCAGATATTGGTTTCCAGCTCACGGCCGTCCCGTATCCTCTGACCTCCTCAGTAAGCCGAAGTCTTCCAGAGACTTCTCGTACTCGCCAAGTAGGTGGCCAAATCATCGAGGGAGGGATCCCCGATAAGGGGATCGTGACAATTGTCATTGATAAGTAGTGGATGAGAAGAGCGTGGAGTTGGCATGGTGCGTGTATAGCGCAGTGACCGCTTCCGCCAGAGCGCGTTTGGCCCCACGCTGATCCACAATAAGCCAGACTGAGTTGCAGCGGTTTGAAACGTTGGGGATACCATTTCACGCAAATGCGTTGGCCCTGTTCACTCGGGCTGCATTCTAGGTGTCCAAACGGAGCTGGGTGTAGGGCTCCTGGTGGATCGGATGGGCTGGTTAATCCGCCGGATACGGATGCCGGATGCTGGTTGCGGATGTGTTAGAGTGAGGAGCATCTGGCGGTTGGGATCCATGATTAACCGCGGATGACGCGGATTGATTGGCCCGGATGCTGAGCACTTCCCAACATTTGCCAACACATGGTCGTCATTTATCACTCATCATTTGCCGGTTGTCGTTGGCCCATATTACATTGGTGCTCCATGGCACTTTGGTTGTAATGATATGTCAAGTCGCTTCTCCACCTCACTCTGCCCTTTCTTGTCTCTCATCCATTATGACTACCCAACAGGTTCAACTTTAATTGAAGCTTACCGATGACATCCAGGCTCGTCAGCGTGCGCAGAACGTACGCCCAATGCCGGGCGCGACGTTATCTCGCTTCGTCGAGCATCTCTCTCTGCCGAGACCATCCGTATGCTGATGCTCTTCCGTGCAGCACTCCTATTAGAGACAAGGGCGAAGAAGCGGGTCAGAACCAGCCTTGGCAAGCGTCGTAGTCATTAAGAATTGATTTGTCACATGTAGATGTATGTCATCATCCAGAGCATCCGCGGATTTCTATCCGATCTGCCAGGAGCCCTAGCTGGGTCGTATAGCGCAGGGTGCAGAAGTGGGGATAGCGATTGTAGAGGAAGGTTGACTCGGAACCCTGAGCTTGGAGGTAGAATTTTTCCGCATCCGCGGACACCCTGAGCTTGGAGCTGACAACTACATCTGACCCTCCTTGACGCCGCACGGCGATTGTAGCGTGTAATAAATTTGATTTCCTCCCCATATTTGACCCTCCCCGTTCTGCTGCGCTGGCACGTTGGGACCCCGACAATCATATGGGTTGATATTGACAAAATAACGAAAACAGTCATCAGCTTCAACTTCGACTAATGGATCATTCGGCATCTCGAGGTTGATGATGAGCTCGATTCCCATACTGGTGACTTGCTTCTCTTACTTCAGTGACGAGCTCTTCCCGTCTACCGACAAGCCTGAGAACGGTCCAGGTCTTGGGACGATCTGTCATCTTCAAGGTCGGACATTAGGACGTGACCCCCAGCGCTTCCCATTATCGGCCCGGGCAATTTGAAACTCAAAATCACATTTTTGGATAGGATTTCTACAATTTTTGGGGCTTGGCCCGATACACGATTGGTCCACGATCTTATTCTTGGGCTGGCAACAGCCTTCGCAGACTCTATATGGACTGTTTCGACCTTGCTTCCCAAAGCCGACACCTTTTGTTCGACCTGCGGTGCTTGGGCATCAATCGTCTCGTTTAACCCTCCTCCAAAAAGCCGTGCTGCCTTATATTTGAGGCTCAACGGCTTGAAATATCCTCTTGGCAAGTATGTATCTGAGGGATGGCACCCAATGTTGTGCATGTGGCCCTATAGATTCTTCCATGGGCTTTACAACCGTGTTCTTTCTCTGGTCGTATCAACCGTTTCTCGTGTTCTGATCTCGAACCTCTCGAATCACTTGCCAGATTATCGCAGTGCCTTATCTACGCATCACCGAATGGATCCAGCTGTAGCTGCTCTCGGAAGCATAGAACTGTTGTGCAATTTGATCCGTTTGCGTTAACCTTGTAATCCATATGGCATGGCAGGTGGGAGGTGCTTTCTGCGGATTTCATTCTCTAGCGGCTTCCAAAGTGCCCACAAACCGCACTCTCATACTGTTTGGTCACGGTTTGCTTTGTAAATATGAAATGTGCCACCGTCACATATTAGAGCAGTAGAAGTTGGCACCCTAGAAGAATAGGGGCATCGAGGATCAATCTAAATGAATCTGAAAAGGAGCTGAGAAACAGGATGCAAATCATCCATTGTATCAGGAAGCTGAAGGCTGTTGATGCTCCGAGCAAGCGGGGCTCCCTTTGCGGCTGTGGCTCACTGTCTTCTTCAAGCGCAAGCACGATCTGCCCAGTGTCCGTGCCGTCTTCGTTCACCAGACCAACTGTGAGTGGAACTCCCTCGTGCACTTTTAGGCTGTCGGCGTGTAAACAATCCCTGTCTCGCGAGTCTGGGAACTTGGAACCTTGGGCTTGCTCTGAAGGGGCACAAGAAGGTGTGAGGCGTGTTGAAGAGAGTAGTTGTGCTTGGACCGCTTTCCAGGTCGTTGGATGGTGCTTTGCTAAGTCGATCCACGGAAAATCTCCCAAGGGTGACCTCGGCGCCAGGAGTCGGAGCGCGTGAGTAATTTCAGAGGCTATCCGAAGTTGTGAACTGCCCTTTGGGGTAACGATCTCCCATTGCTCCGTGCTGAGCCATTCGAGCATCCGCAGCTCTAGGTAATTGTGAAGGCGAGGGCCTCCGGTATCGCCCTCCAGCTTTAGTGGAATGTTGAGTTGCCTGAGAGCCTTGCAATGTCGAGAGAAAATCGCGACTGAGTAGAGGGTCGCACTCGTCCATACGCAGCTCCAGGCGAATACTTGAAGGGTCAGCCATGCTCGCGCCAGTGCTTTGAAGGCGGAATCCTTGACGAGCACTCCTCTTTGGTGATAGATGTAAGCCTTTTCAAGTCGGTTGATTTGCAGAAGGCCCGCCAAACCCATCTTCGATCTCGGCTGGATTGTCAAGTGGATTTCGACCAGATTGGAGCAGCTTGAACTGATGATCTTGAGAAACGACGTGGAGATCTTCCCCAAGATCCTAAGTCGTCGAAGTCGAAGGGCTGTGGCCGGTTTCTGATGTGCGACCAGGAGGCATGCGATGTCCGGCCCAGCCGCTAGTGACCGCAACGATGGAAAGAGGAAACCATAGCTCTCTCCTACGCCTGAGAAGATGTCCATTCCTTCTCCCGTCCACGTCAGAATGTCCAAATCGACCAGGTGTAACAGCGTGCCGAGGGCTGTAAGTGCTGGAAGAGACTGAAAGGCGGACCCAAGCCGAACTCTTCGGAGGCTGTCCGTTATCCGTATCCATGTGGCGACAACGTGAGAGGGCAGCGGTTGTATTGCTTCGGCAGTGAAGGACACCGTCCTGGGCGCTGGTGAGATCTCTTGAAGTGCTGTCCCCACAACTTCGAGATGTTGCAAGATGCGAGGGTAGAGGTTGATTGGAGCCGAGACCAGCCTGATCTGTCCGCGTAAGGAGAACTTGCTGAGACTCTCGCCCAAAGGCGCGGGGATGGCACCAATTATCTGTCCTGTTGACGGTACGTTGTTGTCGATACGAAGGTAAACTCCGTCAGCTGTGGGAATAGGCTCGCGGATGCTTGAAGAAGCTAGCTTGTCTTAGTTGGATTTTGCGTGAAGTGCGCAAGATCGACATGCAGGAGGCGCACGCGCTTGGAGTAAAAGAAAAAGCGTTCCAAAGAAGGATTTTGGTGTGCCTGATTGGGGTGGTTAGGCTGGAAACATCGATATTAGTCTAGGAAGAGTCGTCTTGCACACCGCACAGATGCTGAATATATCCAGCTGCTTGCCTGAGCCACCCTGTCTTCAGCTTCCAGTTGACGGCATGCAGAGGCTGCTCCTTAAGCCACTTCCTCGTCTTCCCAGGCGGGTCCTCAGATATTGGCAGGGCGGTATCAACCTTCCCAAGACAAAGGAGCTTCACGAACTCTCCCTTCGCTGATCTGCTAACCGTTAGGCACTCTGCCAGACTATCTCAGTCCTCTGTGCATCGTCACGTTGGCGTAAATCGATATCCGAAATCAAGTACAGGATCGCCGCACTCAGAGTGAGGGTAACGTTGTTTCAGATGGCGTTGAATCGACTGGGGGAGGGATCTACAAGCTCAGGGTGTCTTGGCGATCCGAGGAACCGGTGATCCAGGCTAGTCGCGGACAATGTTTCGGCGGTCGATCCTTGGCCGAGAAGGGCGTTGATACCGGAGGTAGAATTGATATTGTACGCAACAACGTTGACTAGGCAAGCACATTTCGGCAGCTATTATTGGGGTATTGCTGTCAGAGATATCTGCCGAATAGGAACAGAATGTTCCACAGCAGAAGAGGATGGCGGTTCGGTTGGAACAAGCCCAGGAGTGGAGGTCACGTGGGCTCCAGCATGGAGAAATGTTCCCGCTACCTTGGTAGTGGGTCTTTGTCGGCAGTTAGCTCTGAAATTCGCTTAGCCAAAATTCATGAGATCCCGTTTTAGTGTGAATCGAAGCACGCGGTTTCCTCTGAATCGTCACCGGCCAGATCGCGCATGTTCGATCGGTCTCGTGATCCCTCTCTACTTATTCACTCGAGGTTGGCCTTGAATAGACACTTCTTCATAGAAAAGCATCAATCTGTTGACCCGATATCGATGTTGATGGGGTCCCAAAAGAGGAGAAAAGGCGAACGGAGGTGATCACTTCATGAAATCACACAATTGACATCCTCAAACGCGTTGAGACTACTTTCCCAGGTCTCCTCAGAATGCGCGACCGTGTCTAATCCCGCGGAGATTCTGCGAATCTATTGGCGAGCAATTGTTATTGGCCCATGCCTACATTGTCTTGCCATTCAATATAGGTTCAAAGCCAACTGATGAGCTTTTCTTATGGTCTTTGTCTGGCTGAAAACTAAATTAAAACGGACATCCCTTTATCACTCCCTCGGTTTTTTTTTTGAATTTTAGAACAAAATAGCGCCTTCTCTGCCCCCGGTTTCTGACCTGCGCTCTAGCATTTAATGTCGAAGACAATATGTATAATACACGAAAAGGAACATAAAATGCTAAGTAGATCGCCATGTATGGTTTCTTCTGAATCTGGGCGAGACTTGGGTGTAAGTCTTCCTTAGACCAACTGCAGCAGACAATGTACTGGGGGTTTAGCTTAGCTGCTCTGTTCAGGTGGCGGGCACCGCCATGCTTGCGCGGCCCTACCGCAGGCCTTATAAGGGCAGAGAGGAGAAGAAGCGAGGCTAGTGAGCTGGTAGTACTGTTCCCTTCTGATGATCAAACTGTCAACTTCAAGCTCAGGGTGCATTGATGGAGATCATCCGTGGTAATTTCTACCTCTAAGCTCAGGGCAAGCGGTGACATGCATGGGCTGAGCCCCGTTCCTTAGATTCTATCCGACTTCATCTAGGTCGAGCTGATGACCTTGCTGTTCATCGCCAGAAGCATCTTAGCAGTCGGATCGCGAGCGGCCTCCACGGTAGAGCCGAGGGATGTTTAGATCACCCGGAAAACGAAAATCGGGCTCGTAGCGGAATTCACGCCACCCCTATCCTGACACACCTATTAATCACCTTCCATTCAGAATCATTAACAGTCTTTTGTGGTGATTGGTTGGTCTATGCCCCCACCTCGACGGCGACGGTCGGATTCGCTCTTCGTCTCTCAAAATTAAATGTGGTGAGTTACCTTTGTATGTTGGCGGGCCTCTGGTATTCTATTCTCGTTGAAAAATCTTCTGTTGCACGTCGTGAAGCCTTAAAATAGGACATTTATGAAAGGTGTTCCAACATTGTATTATCCCATAGTTTGTTAATCTACGTTCCTAGACTACTTGTTGGTATTGGCCGAAGGGAATGCCTATTGGGGAACGGACCACCAAGCCAAGATTCACTGATTGTTCTGCCAGCACTCGGGACGGCGGGTAGCGTCTTGATGCCGTGCCGATTAGAATAATGCCATGGCGATGGCCTTAAACAGAAGAGGTAGGACTCATATGCATCAAGGGATCTAATAAGTATTCCCGTATGAACTAGTGTTGCCGCGATGGCGAACATATCGCGAGCAGAGTATCGCTGTCGTATCGTGCAGAAACCATTATCGTCTGTATCGCTATCGCGAAGCGAGTGTATCGATCATGATCACGCTTCCTTTTTCTTTCCCATCTGCTGTTTTCATTCCGACGCCGTGGAAGTTGTTTCCGTTGTCGGCTATGCTGTCGTTTACATCGCAGAGGGCAACCACGTTTTCAATTGGTTGCTGGATACGGTGACCGACGATCCCACGAACAACGATAACCTATCGTAACGGTGGCAGGCACCAGTCCCCGATTAACACTTTGGTGGTCTAGGGCTCGCCCTCGAGAGATTTGATAGTTGAAATCAAGTTAAGGTCTCTGGTTGTTCGCAGTAGTATTTGCTGGATCATCCAGGCCGCCGATAATATCTCAACAGACCCTTCGTGGAACTTACTATTTTATTTTGCTTAGGAGAGTTGGCGGCTCTGTAAGACTTTGCGAAACTGAGAGGAGGGCGGCAGGGCTCTGACAATCGCATCGTGACCTAGACCCAGGTTTAACGGACGATTCGACCATGGACGTTGCTCTCTGACAAAACCTTCCTACTACGTAGAATCGGGGAACTACGTAGAATCGGGATCGATAGATCGCTGTCGTTTTTTAACGATAACGATAAATTTGCGATATTTTTCTATCGTATTGCTATCGTATCGCTCGTGGCAACACTACCTTCAGCCTATAGTTGCCATCACCTGCATGCCTTGGTCTCCCTCCTCGACGTTTGCCTTCGGGGCATAATATCATTCTTTTCAAAGATCTCTGATAGCCTCGCAAGTCCTAGCCTCTGCCTTCATTGCTTTCATGGCTTTAGCCTATCTCCAGGTGGAAGAAGCACGATTCATCCCTCCGCCTTCATCCCGTCGCTTCAATAATCAGGATACGATCTGGCGATCTTTGTGGTTCAGCACCTGGTGGAGTTCTCACACGGCAGAGGTCATAACATGTATTAGGCGGTCAATCCGACCCAATAATCCGGTGTGTGGGATCTAGATCTGCTGAAAATCCTAAGAGTCATAGCCTCGTCAACAGATAGCAGAGTCTCAACAGATCTTGCCCCGCCCTTACCCTTCCAAGTCCCATAATAACGTTGCAAGTTGAGTTTGACCCGGGATGTGACGTTTCCAGAGAGACTAGTTGGCCCATCACCGCATCAGCCGCCACAACCTCCACTAGTTCCGACAAAGAGTGCTCCACGAGCCGACAACATAACGCGGGAAATTTCGAGAAAGGGTTTTCTCCGGGTGACGGCAGCGTCAGCTCTTTGTGCCGTTGGATTTGGAAAAACAGCCCCTCTGTTCGCCAGGCATCGTCTCTCCACCTGTAACTGGCCAGGATGCGTTGTATGGCCCCACTGGCGACAGCCCCAGATACTGTGCGGAACTCAACGAGGCCATCGTTGGTGGCCCCTCCGTAAGCTCTATAGGGCCGCCCTGCGCGAGAGACACGCTTGCACAACCTGACCTGCGCCCCAGATTGCAGGCTTAGTTCCCTTATAACGCTGCCGTACTCCGCTGAGCCCTTCTTGAGAGCGACAGTAGACGATTCCTCCACAAGCCATCGCTCCTCCGGACGCCCTTGGGAAGGCGTGGCTGTGTTTGACGGTTGCAGGTCATTCTGCAGCCAGTCCCGAATCGGGCCCAAGTCCGGGCTGAGAAGAGTTCCATCGACCACCATGCATTGAAGCTGAGAAGCCGATGTCAGGTGCTTCATCAGAGTTCCTTCAAGGTCGCCTTCGAGATGAAGGTCCGCGTGTCAGCGAAAAATCAGATGATAGTATCAGATGGATTGATCACCTATCTTTTTATTTGTCGGGACTTTCTGTGCAAGGCCGTTCAATCTTTCAAAAGCCCAAGCAGACCAGGACCGGATGGGGCCAAAGTCGCGTAGAAATTGGCCTATGTGCGTGAACATATGGTGGTTTGGTTTCAGAGGGTGATGAGGGAAGAGCTCTTGTAAGCCCTTGAGGTAAGCTTGGTAACGTGCTTCGAGCTCCGTAATTAGGCTCTCGGTGACCTCGTGGGTGGCAGCCAATTTGACAGAGACTACCAAATTGACAAAGTTTTCCAGGAGCTTGCGCTCGCGACTTGGTTCATCCCCAGCGTTGTCACGTCCCCAAAGCGGAACGAGCAGCAGTGGAAACACGACCTTCAATACCGTATCCCACTCATCAGCAGTGATCCTTCCGTGGCCATTGTCCCCGAGCATGAGAGGCGGGATCTTCACCCACGACGGGAGCCTCAGTTTTGAGCATACCTCCCAGTACATCTCACTAAGTCGACGGCCAAATATAACTCCTTTGCGCCGTACCTGCGAAAAGGGGATTCGGGCTTGGGGATCATCTGATGCAGGCGTGTTTTTTTCTCTCTACCTCGCACCCGGCCTCTATCAGTGTGCCGTAAAGGCATTGGAAAATAGAGAGACGCACCCAAGCAAATAAGCGAGCCACAAGATCGGCCTTTCTTCCTGCTGTGGGCAGTGATCGCGCCTCGCAGAGAAGTTGAAGCACCTCGAGATGGTATTTCTTCATAGTCGACTGACTGGCGAGGCAGGCGATAAACTTGTTGTCTGCGTCTTGCACGTCCTTCCGCTCAGAAGTTAGACATGGCTCGTTAGGAGTCCGTGGTAAGAGGTTCTGCGCTTTGTCGCAAATGCCGTTCTCGATTCGCTGGAGACGAATGGAATCAGTTTGTGAGGATGGGAGAGAGGGTGGTGTGCAAGAGTAACATACCCATTTCGCCAAAAGCTCACGGAGCTCCTCCTGCTTGAGGCCCCTTGTCTCTAATCCCCACGCGTACGCCAAAGCCTCCATTAATCTTGCATTGAGGCCATTTAGCTCTTTCCTTGTCCCGTGGAGAAGGGCCTGCTCAGCCACAGTGTACGCTTGCTGCGAAGGGAATTTCCGGCCGGAAGCCATTAAGCCCTCACCTAGGTCGTCCTCAACCTTAATGTCCAATCCAAACAAAACACGAAGATGGTGCTCCACAAGGTTCTTTATCAAGTGCATTCCTTCTGGACAAGTCATCCTTGGGCCATCGAAGTATGGCAAATATGCTAGGGCGGTGCCGCGTGTACCCCATGTCTTCTCAATGCGAATCCTTTCATCTAGTGTCGCCGCCTCCAGCCAGGAGAGGCTTTGCTCCTTGTGGTCTTGCTGTGTCCTTGGGTTTAGTGGTGTGCAATCCTTGTAAATGCCGCTCTTCTTGCAGTATCCAACCGAGCACATCAACTCAGCGGTCGCTGCCAAGAAGCCGCCAATCGGTCTGGCTGCTTTGAGGTCAGTTATCCAGAATGCTAACGCTGCCTTGATCAGCCTGCCGGAAGGATACTTCGAGGTCGCAGTCAGGAGGACACCGGGGCTGTAGAGTTGCTTCAAATCTTGCACCAACGGTTCAAGAAACCAATTGAACTGGCCTGAAATCGACGATGGTTCGTGGGGCCCAGGAATGACTCCGATGAAGCAGATGTTTTCAAGCTTATAGCGGAGGTGAATGGGGAAGTTAGTGAGTGCCATGTACATGCCGCCGACGGACTTCTTCTTCCTGGATTGGCGATTTCCGTTGGGGTTAAATCCATCCACACCGAGAACAAACAGATACCGGCCAGGCCTACCGAAAAACCAATCGTCGCTGTCATGATCTTGGAGCCCTTTTGCAAAATTCCCATCCCAAACATCTTGGAGTTTGCCGACGGCATCGCGAACTCAGGGAACATCAATGATTTCTTCGATCCCCGGACGCTGCAGGACCCGCGCAAGCCACTGGATTGGGCTCTGGTAGAAGAATCGTCTGTAGGGCTTCTGTTTCCCGTCGACTGTGCGAGATTTGCGAAAGAGCCGCGCTCCGCACCGTGTCCCCAACTCCTGGGCAATACATTCCTCGATTGGCTTGGTATCGCCATCTTCTCGATACAACGCGTAGCATTTCGGGCAACAGATATATTGTCTGAGGCGCGGATCGACTCCTTGAACTCTTAGGGCAGATCGGAGGTCGTTGGGGAGGTCACTCAGTTGCTGGCCAGTGGCAACGCATAGCAGAGCGACGAGAAACCGGAGGATAAAGTTGCAGGTCGACGAGGGAACTTGGAAAATTAAGTGGAGTGCTGAAACCAGTAGAGTGCAAGCAAACGTCAGAGCTTGATGCCGTTGAGGTGGTCTGGGCTGGAGGCCACCTTCCGAAACCAGAATATTGAGCTCACGCAGAACATTTTTGAATGATATCGAGGTGTCTCACTTGTTTCCACCGTGAGTGGTGTCCCCAGCTTGAGTCGTCCCCGCCGCTGCTCTTTTTCTCGCGCCTCGGCTCTTCGGACTGCGAAATTGACGTTTGCTAGGCATTTCCTGGCTCGGGAGAGGGTATTTGCCTTATGTCGCCTCAGGATCGCGTTATCCCTGTCATGAAACGCTTCGACGTCCTTGATGAAGAAGGAAAGGGCAGCCAGGTACTTGGTGATGTGGTCGTTTGGATGAGCTGACAGATCCAAGCAAGCCGATTTGTCAAAGACAAGGCGTGTAGTCGACGGTTTTGAGTTTTCGAAGTCGTTCTTCAGGGTGTTAGACCACAGATGGAGAAGTTTCAGATCGTCAGAAGGACAAAAAGCAGGAAGATTGTCGACTGGATCGTCTGTGGAGGCTACCATAGCCCGCGAGTGGAGTCGATACGCTGGTGCCGGCAGTTCGACCCCTTCGGGGTTTTGTTGTAAGCACGTCGCACACCGACAGCGCTTCGGCAGAGGCATTTAAAGGGCGGTGATGGAAAGGGAATAGAGACAAGACTGTGCGTGAGTGCGTGGATATATACCCCTGGTTGAAGGTATGTCTGTCATTTCTGAAGTTGTTTCGGCGAGCGGACTTGTCGAACAAAGCAAACAACTCCATTGCCGACCATCTGAAACGAAGGAGCAGAAACGAGCTTAAGCTACAGCCGCCAAGCCACCAAGTCCCTTACCTGGAAGCTTTGGGCGAGTATAAATAGATTAGACAACGCTAACCTTTGTCCATTGTCCAGCATTGTCTCGGTCCTCGATCCTGAGCCGGGACAGGAGTGGCTAGTTGGCGTCACCGGGAATTGGGGATAGGGGAATGAGCGAAGAAGCAATTGCGAATATAGAAGCTCGTGGCAATTGTGGTGATCAGAGATGGAGAAGCAACGCCCATAGGATGAAGAATGGATCGAATCCATTGGATTCAGGGGTGACCAAGCTGGAAGGACAACGTCGTCCTGGAGAACAACGCCAGAGCTTGTTCTCTGTGATGATCTCTGGTGGTACCGGGCAACATTCGCAACAGATAATTCAGATTTCGTCATAGCAAGATTCTGAGCGCTAAAAAGAGTTGTCGATGTCGACAGAATCTGAGACCCACGGGTCTGTTGTCTTGCGCGGAGACCGATCCAGGAAAGGAAAACTAGGCAGCAACAGAAACCGGCCTTGTCAGTTGCAGGCAGCTATTTCCTGCACAAGCCATAGGTCCTTGAACGACGATTCTCAGGGTCGTCTTTAGGGATCAAGCGGTTAGAAAACCTGGTCAAAAGCAAAATCGCCCTGTGAACTGCCCCTGAGCTTCGAGCAACAACAATAGACTCCCAGCGCTTATCAGACTTGAGGCCACTCTGAGCCGCTTAGCCAAGGTTATAGCCGCCCTGTCGAGGCGGAAGACCTGATCGTTGTTCCCTCTGCCCACAAGGAGAGCCAGTTATGCCACGATTCTGCCTCATAACAGAAACCAACTCCTTGCTTCATGCGGTACGCATAGGCTGCTTCTCCTGAGTAAATATCAGATCGCTTTGTCTAGCAGCATTCTTTTTGGACTGCACGTCTAAGAGCCCCGTCATGCCTCAAGCTTCACGTCCTTCGAGTCACCCACAATATCATTCTACTGCATGTGAGCCGATTGTCATTGTTTATGTCAGCTAGGAAGCTCACAGAGGTTCTAAAGTGTTACACAGGGTATCCGACGCGGTGAAATCTCTGTCGTCGGTGCTGGGCGCTTTCGATTCGCAATCTAGTGCAGAGTATCCGGCGGATGCTTTTAGTCACTGGCACCAGGAGCTTACGGACGTTGTAGAAAAGCTCGAAAAGGTCGCAAAAGCGATTGAGATTCTCGATGTAAGCTTCGGTCCAGTGTCCCAGTGCACAATCCCCTGATTTTTCTCCCATATAGGAGCGATTCCGGTCGGAGCTTCACGAGGTGAGTGTGTATAAGACATTCTCAGTGTGCGGAAGCTCACTGCCCGCCATCACAGCAGGAAACTGTTGCTGAAGAACAGCAGCGATTGTTTGAAAAAAGGATCGAGGGCCTTCATCAGAGATTGAAATCATTAGGGGGTGAGCCAATAAAGAGCGGACAGGGAATTCGACTTACAGTGCCAGTTTAGCGGAAAACCACGCCCTTATAAAGAGAGTGGCCACGCTTCGGAGTGAGCTCCAAACCAAGGGGGAGGAGGCTAACGCAGAGATTCAGAAGCTGAAGATCACCCTAAGCGTCAAGAGGAATCAGGTTGCGACCCTTCTCTCGGACCTTCAGAACGCGACGGCCTTACTTGAGGCGACCACTCCGCTGGAACCCCGGGACTGTCCTCACCTCTCATCTTTGGAGGACGACTTGCCCTCCGGCGTCGGAATTCTTGAAATGAAGAGCCTCTCCAGCATTCCAGCAACTCCCCCCGTCCCGCAGCGAACATTGTTCGATGAGATGACGGCCGCTGAGGCCACACATGTGGTGGGTTCTGGATCATTTTGTTCAGGAGAGCTTCCGAAGAGAGAGGCACCGGATCTGTGTGAGTACCGGTCATTGGCGCCATCACATTGGAACTTGAGCTCGTTGAGTCGATTCTGTCAGCGCCGTTATTTTGATGCAGGTTCCGAACAAATGTTGTCAGCCCTTCATATGGAGCACTATGAACAAGAACCCGACGGTGGCAACCTGGCCCTCGCGATCATGTCTGCGTCTGCTGCAAACCCTGAGATAGGCTCATCTGGACCACTCGAGGAGGGCAAAGCAAGCATGGCCTTACATGTCCTTGGGGTTATCACCCAAAGAGAGGCCGGGTCAACAATGCCGCTAAGGCTCTGGGTGAGCAGCTCTGCGTAACTTAAAATCACCATGCACCACTGACAGAAGTCGTTAAAAAAGAAACCTAGTCATGAAGCAATAGAAGCAGTCCTTCGCTCCCCAGCGTGGCTCAGAATGCGCCATTTTTACTTGGCCGTTGTTGAATCCCGCTTCACTGGAATAGAAGCCGGTGAGTTATCTTGCAAATGGGTCAGATGTCACATATCGTAATGGACCTTGGCCAGCGTTTCTCGCACGTATCTTGGCAGTCGTTGGTGCTAGTGCCGTCTACATCTCCAGGGCGCCAGAGCAGAGGCAGGCATGTGTTGGTTTAGTCTGGGTGGCCACAAAGGAGGCTAAGCTGAAAAAGGTACACTTATGCCTCTTCGATAACTGAGTGGTGCATAGTCTCTCAGTTGTTTAATCGTTCGGATATAACGTGTTCAATGGCCCTTTCCCTTTCGCCATGAGAGACGCAGCACAGACACATAGAGTGACGCCTGGTGGTCCGCCCCCTTCCAGGCACTGTCCGCACTGTGAGGGAAACCATGACCTGTCAGTAGCAGCGAAGATGATGGAGGGGTTCGGAGGGATGGACCGGTCTGCACCGAAGGGTACTCGCATACCTTAAGCTTTCGTTCCGTTTTCAACCTTCGGATGACATCCTTGGTGAAACCACTTGCCCAAGCATAAAACTGACCTGAGGAATGGATTGAGAAACACAATCTTTGCTCTACTCACAGCCAAGGTGTCCATGGCGTTATTACAGATGCAGTAGCGAGGGGATAAAAGGCCGACGGGAGCACAAGCGATGGAGGGTTTGGCGCCCCCACGAAACGTCCTATCAGTTAAGCAATACAATCTCGTCGCTTTGCTGGCGTGCGTGCAACGACAGGAACTTAGGATTCATAGGCTTGCACCTCTAATTTGAAGCACCAGCGCACCACAGATGCTACCACAAAACCACCTTAGATCCATGCAGATGGAGGCCGAGATAACAGGCCGACTGTGCTTATCTAAAGGAATGATGCGGTGGTCGACTGGAGGTGAGTGTATTGGAGGAATCCATGAGATGTCGCCAGCATCACCAAGGTCAGCATGGGGAGCGAGTGCGCATTGGAGAGAAGGTCTAACTAACGTAGCATCGGATTATCAATGGAACTATAGCGTGCTAACCACAAGGCCAGTCAGGTCTGGCAACAGCGACGAGAGCACCAGCAGACCAGACCTCACACAAATGATCCAGCGAGTCGACACTAGCGTGCACCAAGATTAGTAAAGGTGTCCAAGTGGCATTGAGAAGCAGAAGTTGGTCAGGGCAGTGTTGGCAGATGTCCTCGATGGCAGTCAAACTCTGGCAGGCCATTGACCAAGGCGCCCCTGCACACAAGAAAAAAAAAGCAGATAAACGAAAAATGCTCAATCGAGAGCAGGGGTGCCAGATGTGTAGGTGATCAATTCTCTTCGCATCGCTGAAGATAGTCGTGCAGGCGTCAAATCGCCAGATCGCCGCAAAGCCCTGCCATAGTTCGAATGAGCTGTCTGAAGTCGCAAAACACTGTCAGCGGCAACAGCCCTCCCTCATCTCGTGCCTATTTGTTCGAGCTTCCGTAGTTCTTAATAAGCATGGAGGCAGGGAGAGCCAGTACTATTCCCCATTCGTATCGGAATACAGAGTCGCTGAAGGCCCCTGCAATGCTGCGAAAAGACGGCGAGTGGTACAAACCCGCGGTAACAAATCTAGTAGTGGTCCCATTGTTCCCAAATCCAAGACGCTCCAGGACAAGTCCAGGGTCGGTTTGAAAAACGCTTTGCAGGTTATTGCGAGCTGCGACCATCGGCACGGCGCATGTAGCTGAATGTGTGCTGAAAGATTTTGTCCATGGTGCCGACAGATTGGGAAAAGGAATGCTTGGGGGTTGAAAGGTGTAGACTTCAGTAGAGCAAGTCACGACGATGCCCGGTAGATGTTCTCAAGCGGGTCTCCAGTGCCTGGGCCCCGCAACCATGATTGTGGTCTAAGATTTTGGGAATACCCGAGAGCTGCGGAGCTGAGAACAGAGAATTATTCCCCGGCCGTTGTTTCATGGCTCGTTGTTCATATCTGGAGCACTCACAGCATACAATGCGCTGAGAAAAGGTGGCTCCGTGGGAAAGCAGGCTCAGCGATCGACCACCCAACAAGGTTTTGCGTTGTTCGAGTACGGGTTGTTCCTCTGGTTGCAACCCTGCCAATCGCCTTTGCGGCTTTGTGGCATCTGAAAGCATAAATGCAACGTTTTGATTCGAGGTCCTCTGTCAGTAGTTGAGGCGGACTCATTATACCAACAGCTCACGAACCCCCAAAGTAGACCGATGCCTCTCCTTAAAAGCCTATCGCTCTTTGATCCGGAGGTTATATACGACGCTGTGCCTCCCGCATTTGGCCTCGAGATCGACACTATCTACAATGCTGCGTTGTACCTTGATGTTTCGAGTCCGGTAAACGACGAAGGGGTGGGACAGCTGCAATTTGAGCGGTCTCTCTCGTTGCAGGATAGTGACAATACGTGCATGGCCGAAGATATGATGAGCTCGAAGGATAGGGGCGTCGACCTATCGGACAAGCGCCTTCTGGACAAGCACCAGTAGGTTTCTCGCTCTACTTCCTGCCAATGATCCCGTACTCAAAGGCGGTGGTCTCGACTCGAACAGAGAACTGACCGCCAAGACGGAGGAGCGGGGCCTTAGATTCGAAAACCAAGACTGGCAAGACGAACAAATGCCCGGGGCTGGGACCGTGACGGAAGAATCCGCGTGGGCCACTACAGATTTCAGCCAAGTGACTAGTGATAAGAGAGAGTCTAAAGGTGAGCCCGCATCTAATGACCTATAGCGGCACTAATAGATTCCGGCGCAACCAGCTGTTCCTACAGCCGAGAAGAAAGTTGAGCGATGGTCCAAGGTCACAAGGCGATCAAAGGCTTTGAAAAATGTTGCAGTCCCATATGGCCTCTCTCAAACGAAAGGAAGCCAAGCCGTAGCGCGACCTAGCGAGTCGACAGAATGTTATCAAGAAGGGGACGTATTTCGGCACAGACACCCAGGGGGCGAGCAACTGTGGGTTTGCACCCAGAAGAGGGATAAATTGGTATGGCATGAAGTAGCGACCCGCGATCCGGAACAGAGCGAAGTTCCGTGGCCCAGAGATATTCACCCACTCGCGTTGAGTTATGGAGGCGGAAGGGAACCGGTCTGGATCTTGAGGAAGTCTGCACAAACAACACGAACTCGCCTTAGAAGTGCCGACGTCAACGGCTCAGAGCGTTGGACATCTCTTGTTTCGCGCTTCTAGATATCCAGTGTCTTTAGCATTTTTGCTTCATGTCCTTGACCTTCTCGTGTTACCAGGTACAGCCTTTGGGAAAAGACATCGCCAGCGAAAGACCATGTCCGCGGCCCACATCTAATACGCTTACGGGGAAGATCTCGTTGATGGATTCCTTTCTTCTTTAAGCTTTGGTAGAGGAATGTTGAACATAGGCCTACCTCGCTCATCAGAGCCGCGACTCATCTCACAAGATTGCAACTCAGTTACCTCAGGTGGATGCCGAAACACCCCGAGAACTTTTCTAAAAGTGGCTTGTGAGTGGGAAAAGCCTTCCATTTGCGAAGTGGAGCGAGGTGGCCCCAGTCGGTGGCGATCACTTGTGCAGGAGAGACTGGTGCTTTCGTGTTGCCCAGTCCCCAAGCTCACGGCGATTTGGCGATTACGCGACCACGATGGTGCAGCACTAGCGCCACAGCTGCTACGACAACATCAACGAAAACATAGGCAGAGGTCGCAGGCTGACTTGGAGAACCCCAGAACAAGGTTTAATAGTCGATGATCGTTGATGCCTGTCGGCTACAAGCTCAGGGTATCCGGCGATTTGGTGATTCTCCGCATCCACCTATCATAGTGTGACGCATCATAGTGGCGGCAAGCAACCATCTATTCGCTGGTACAGCCGTCTTACTCGCCCCTTCCGGGACAGGTTCGACCTCGCCGCAGCGGAGGCGTAATGCACGCCTCACAAGTAGAGAAACCACGCTAGTACGACCTCACACGCAGATGAATTAAGTGCGAAACGGATCGGTATAATGAAACTGCATAGTGGTAGGGTATTTACTAATGAAGTACGGCAGGAGTGATGGGCGCACCAGATGCTGTGAATGTCGTTCGAATCCCTATAGCTTTCAGCGGCCATGGGGAGTGAGGAATGACGGAAACAAACAGAGCCAAAGTCGTGGCTTTTTGAGTGAGACCCTGAGCTTGTCGCCAGTCTAACCCTGAGTTTTTTGCCGTTGTGAAGCGTTGTTCCACCTACCATGACCACCGCTCCCCTTTCCATCCGTGCCACCTACGAAGAGATCCTCAGCCCCCAATGGGAGGGCTCGCAAACTGTAGAGGACTGGCACCCGAGCCTCTGTGAAGTTGCCCAATTTACGAACGAGTTTGTTCACCGTGTGGACCTGTGGTATTCAAGCTTCAGGCCCAATCTCCTGGCCTCCCGCCAGTCCCTTATAGATGAGGCGTTACACGCTCCCAAGAAGACCAGCGATTTTGCCCGACTGAGGAAGGCGGCATCTCTGGTGTACACTGGCCAAGCTCTTCGACGTGTGATTTCGGATTTCAGCGTTAGACTTCGAGCCCTCGACGTCCCTGAACTGAACTCGTCTTTGGGCTCGGTCCTCGCCCTTCTCATCGAGAGCGTGGGGCTTCAGCTCACTCAGCCGAGAGGGCCTGATTCAACGGAGCGAGCATGGCTCCAGTCACTCCGGAGTAGCTACCCCGATGGAGGCGTTCAGGCACTTCTGCAATACGCCATGGAGTCCCGGGACAAGCCGCACTGGGGCAAATTTCCCAAGAATATTTTTCTTATTCGAAAGGTGTTCATCGAGAACAATTTCGAACAGGTTTCAGGAGACTCGTGGTGCGATTTTTTGGCCTTTTCCGTGACCCCTTTGGTGGCCCTCGCCCCTCGATTCCCAAATTCTTTTCTCCGTCAGAGTAATTTAGAGCTCCAAAAGGTGACCTTGCATGTGATGGTCAAATGCACGTTCCTCCGGCTAACCAGGTTATAGTCCTGCTACAACAGAAATTTGGTCTCTCCCGCCATCCTCAGCAATGATGTCACAGCCCAATGGTCGGAGGACGCGCTTTTGGTAATCATTACGGCGTTCTCTGCATCTTTGGTTAACGAAAAGGAAACCACCACGCTCGCTCAGCTCGTCGTCTCCAAAATAGCTTCGAAGATCGCTGGTACACCACCGTATTCCCAGGATCACCCGCCACCCTTAAGCTTTGACTCATACCGCATGGTATCTCAGGCTCCCTTCGGCAGGTTCCAGGGAGATTTGCTGCCCAACACTTCCCTGTCAATCATACCTCCAGAGCCGACGCTCTGGGGAGCTCCAACCTCTGCAAACCGTCCCGAATTAGTCGAAGCTGGGCCGTCTTCTCCTAGCTCGGTCTCACAGCACTCGTACGGCGAACGGGAGACTCCTTCGGTCGATATACTGTCTACCTCTGCTGATAGTCCTGAAGAGTCGATGCTCTGTGGAGCTCCAACCTCCACAAGTTGTCCTGAACTCCCCGAATCCGAGCTGGATCCCTCTCCTGGCTCGGTCTCGCATCACTCGTATGGAGAACGAGAGACTACTCTGGTCGATGAACTGTCTGCCTCCGCCGACGGTCCTGGAGAGCCAATGTCCTGGGAACCTTCAACCTCCACGAATCGTCCTGAATTAGCTGAATTCGGGCTGGATCACCCCCCTAGCTCGGTCCTGCACCACTCGTATGGCGAACGAGAGACTACTCTGGCTGATGAACTGTCTGCCTCCGCTGGCGGTCCTGGAGAGCCAATGTCCTGGGAACCTTCGACCTCCACGAATCATCCTGAATTAGCTGAATCTGGGCCGGATCACTCTCCTAACTCGGCCCCACACACCTTGTCTGGCGATTCGGGGAATACTCAAGCGGGCCAGCCGCTTGAATCCGTTGACTGCCTTGGGCCTACCGTCAAGGTGATGAGCACTCATTCTGATCCCGACCTAGCTGGACGGAACCCCTTCGACTCCCCACTATCCTCCGTCTCTTCCCTCCCCGCCAGCCCTATCAGCTCGACAGTCGACAAGTCACAGCAGCCACCTCAATCAGCCTGCCTTTGCCGCGAAGCACACGAGGTCGATCCCCTGACGGATGTAGTCTGCTGTGTATGCGGCTTTTGGCAACACAAGGAATGTTTGCGCTTGGACCGCCTTGGGTGGGAAGACGAGTTTCAACGAATTACAAACTTCGGATGGACTTGCTGGGCCTGCAATCCTGATGGGTTTGCGTACTAAAGCGGTGTGTATCACATGAACATCGAATCTATATTGCTGTGTCTAATGCTGATCTCTCTAGACTACGTTGCATTCCCAATGCATTGGCGGGCCGATTATATTCAGAGCCAGGCAAACGTAGGCTTGGGAGTCGAAATCGTTCCCGATCCTTCAAGGCGTGGGGCCTTTATTGCGTCCAAGATCAGTCAAACGCAAAGCTACAGGAGTGACAGGGATACGTTTCCCGCACCCTGCCCGAAAAGGTTTCTCCTCAAGGGGACACGGCCAAAGCAGGTGCTTAACGTCCCAGGTGGACCACAGAAGCCGCTTGCAGAGCTTCAGGAGCTGCCGTGCTCAGATCTTTCACTTCCCGAGGCGTGGTGTTGCTCGGTGTGTTTGGACTCGACTCTCCCCGTTGATCCACAGGCCGCTTTAGACGAGGTCAGCTGCACGTTCATGGGTCGGCGACTTCTGTTCAGAGATGGACCGCCCAAGCTCGTGTCGACCAGAGGATCAGATTCTGGGAAACCTCTATATCCGTCTATTATGGACCTCTACGGAGACTGGCAGCCCGAGAACATTGAACAAATAAGGATCGCTCTTGCTAAATATCTCCTCCCTGCATTCACCGAAGAGTGAGAGCACTTTTTCAAGCCTGGGTGCATCATGGTGGTGTGGGGCGTATTTGATAGATCGGTTTGTGGTGCGTCCAAACGTTCTCATCCCCTACGGTTTCCCAGACTCTGACTGCGCTGCGATTCCAGATGTTTGCTTGACTTGCCTCCACACTGGGGCCTGGATTTGCCCCGATTGCGGGAGAGAGTTCTGTAACGGCTGCTATTCGATTCTCTCCCAGCAGGGATGCAAGGTCCAATCACCCAACCAACGCGTACAGGAGTGCAAGCTGGCTACCACACATAGCTTTTCCACTCTTATCCCGACTAGTCAGTTTACTGTGGCAGAGATCAACACGTTGGTACAAGACCTTCATTCTATGGCGGCACACCTGGTGGGATGTCTGATCTGGACATTGGATCATCTGCGATAGCGACTGGTCACCGACACTCGGAAGATCTGGCTGATCCTGCCGACCTCTGGGCTCCTCCATACCACATACTTATGAGCCAAACCCTCCAATATCCTGAAGTAGAGCATCTTCTCGCGGAAGGAACTGCGTTCGTCGTCCAAGGAGCTGTATTTGACGCGGAGTTATGGACCCCCAATGCCATCGTCCGTAATCTTGGGGAGAAGGAGTGCACGTTGTTCGAATGCAACAAAGGGACCACAAGGAAATCTACCATTGCCAACTTCTTTCGAAAATTCGGGAAGCAGCATAGCGGGTGCTGGAAGTTAAAGGTACGCGGAATGCAACTGTCACCCGCTATTGGTACGTTACTCATCGTGGAATTAAAGGATTTCCCTCCTAAGAGCGCCTATCGCTCAACTGATCCCACTTGATATCATGATTTTCTCGAAGCTCTGCCGGCACCTCTTCTGCCCCGGCCCGACGGGCTCCACAACATTGCTGCCCACTTTCCGCGTAACAAGGATGCGATCACCCCTGATATCGGGCCAAAACTCTACGCTGCCTACAAGTCTTTGGAGACTCGCGGCGGGAATGGCTCTACAAGGCTCCATATGGATATGGCCTCTGCCATGAACATTATGATGTGGTCATCGACGGTGGGTAGAGCTAAGGAAGCTGGCACTGCTGTCTGGGATATATACCGGCCCGAACACTCGAGTACCATCCATTCATTCCTCTGGTCCCGACATGGGACTGCCGATGGGATCGACCCTATCTACTCAGAACAGTACTACCTCGACAGTGTAACTCGGAAACAGCTCTATAAGCAGCATGGGATTGTGGGATATCGAATTTATCAGCGGCCAGGCGATGCAGTGTTCGTACCAGCAGGATGCGCTCATCAGGTACGAAGCGTGAATGTGTTGCATTGTTGGGTTAATTGACTCTTGGATGGAACAGGTCTGCAATTTGGCTGACTGCATCAAAATTGTGGTTGACTTTCTCAGCATTTCTTGCCTCAAGCAATGTGCCAAGTTGACCAAAGAATTCCAGGGCGAGAATCTCCTGGAGTCAGCTTGGAAGCCAGATGTTCTGGAGCTGGCAAAGACAACATTTCATGCCTGGAACTCATTCTCCCAGCTCTGCTCCCAAGCAGCCCTGTCGAGCCAGACACTCCCCTGATAGCCCTGTCCATGTTAGGATCGAATCCATTTATTAGTGAACCTAGACATTCTGCAGATGCGTTGTCCTGGATTAACTTCATGACGCACCCGCTTCCAAGCTGTCAGATAAGACCCTGAGCTTGGAGAATAGGGCGGCTGACAGGCACGGCCGTTTTCATTCAGTTCTCAATCGCAACCCACAGCGCGCGTTAGTTGCTGCTGCCCCAATCCTCGAAGGCTCCTTCGAGCGCTAGGTACCAGTGCGACCGATGACTGGCATACCTCAGTCGCCCATCTTATCCTCCTCTTGCTTCTCTCTTCTCTCTTGTCCTCGTCATCCATTTTATTCATCTCAGTCAACAACGCTACTAAAACCATTTGAACTCTCTCTGACTCTTGACCAAGATCCTCTCGCTCGTCGCTTCATTCTCGATCGGAAACTGATCTCCAAGCCTCGAATCAGCTCTATCAATATCTCTCCATCGAATTCAACCACTCGAAATCGCCCTGAATCATTAAGCGCCTCCATCGGCCTGCATGACATTCCCAACCCCTCCCATTCCGGCACTCACTGCACCTCTCAGTCGAACATACTCTTTCCCGCTCACACCAAACCCAGATTCGCTAAGACTCGCTCATTGACAGCCATCCTCGCCACCCTCGACCCTTATCATTGCCCCCAGTTGGAGTTTCGATGACACACACAGCTCCCGGTACCCAAGCACACATCATCACCCTGATGCCGAGCATCCACTCCCACATCGCCATTACCATCAACGTCGTACTCATGATATAGACTCAGCCGCTTCGGCGTTGGCTAGAAGCTAATCCCTCTTATTTGAGGACGGCGCACTCCCTTCACACCTCCCCGTCCCACCGGTCGAGGCAGTCTCAGGTCGTCCATATAGCCTTCAACGTTCGGAGACGGCGCCAGCCATACTCCCCTTCACTTTTACATCATACGTCCCCTATTTTCTATTTCATCACTTCATTTTGACTCGAAATATTCATCCAACTACGCCACGCATCCACACTGGTATACGCTGAAACATGAACAACAAATTATATACACACTTTGGGCATCTTCATCAACACCTTGGTTAGAGATTTCACGTTTTGTGCTTGAGCACCTCCCAGGTCACGCACTTCCGAAAAATAAGGACGATGATCTTTCCAACACTATGTATATAGGCTCTTGGGCGATCTACCCAGCTACCGGGGTCCTGGCGGGCTTCCTGCGCTCAGTTGATTGTATGAGCTATCGTATGAGGAATTGTCAACTGTCATATTCAACCACGCGGAATCTCTGGGCTTGCCTCTTTCGATTTCCTTAGGTGCGGATTGGTGGAGATATCGTTTGACGTTCAAGGAGCCCTTCTGGGGAGCTTCCTTAGACCGCTGTGGGAAGGGATCAATGTGGATCCAGCATGAAGATGGTTAAGGAGCTCACAAGTAACAGAGTCCCTCTCTCATTCATCTCAACAGCTGCAACGCCTTGAGTGATGAAGATATTCACAATGGGATTCTCCTGCAACCCAAAGACATAAGTGGCTCAGCAGCCTGGGCTGTGCGAGAGGGCGAAGCAACTTACTTGGCCAACCGACTTCTTGTTCTGACGTCGACCACACCAGAGACAATCCCGACAGGATGAGAAGATTGCTGCTGCGATGATGGCAGCGAGTGATGCCGCAACCAGGGGATATTATTGGTCCCAGTTGTGGGCGACGTCGTCTTGCTGGGTTAGTTGTCCGATCCCGGAGGTTGTTTTGTTGTTTTTGAGTCGTCTAGGCCACAACATTGAGAGCACCATGATCGTGATCGACGTCGTGCCTGAAACCACCCCAGCTCCCCATCGAGCAAGGCGCCATGTCTGTATTGGAAGAGTGACCAGAAGTCCTGTCGCCCGCAGCCATGAGGTAGGGATGATCAGCATTTTGGAAAGTGATGTGAGGGGTTTCGCGGTGGTAGGGATCTGGAGGTGGGTGCCAATCCGCCGCCCATATATGCGAAGACTCGAACAATGCGCTTCGGCTCAGGCGTAGACTATTGAGTGTGCACACGCCCAGTTCATCACCGAGATGACAATGATCTTGCATTATGCGTCGCCGCTCTAAACTCAGGGTCCTACCTGCGGCGATCGGCTATCTTCGATGCGCTGACGTGTGTCTAAGTACTTCCTCCCGGCAAAAACATCTTCACCAAAGGATCGCCTTGGCTTTCGCGCTCTCGCTTTTTATGCCAATGGTGTGCTTTGGGGAAATCTCTGCAGTACAGAGTCATCAACACCCCTTCCGGGAGGCTAGGGGCCTCACATTTACCTTGTTCGCAAATTCTGGGTTGCTTTCTCCTCTCAGCTCCTAACAACTTTATCCTCCCGTGCTCACACCCCTTCTCTGGGGTCTTAATCAGGCAACTACGGCATTCTGTTCATCTCTTTACGCGACCCTGTGGCTCGCCATACAGGGACTCCTTGTTATTGTTGGGTCATCCAGGCCTCTTCTTCTAGCCTTGTCACATAACTCTAGGCCAACCAACAGACAATGTTCCGTGTTGTTCACTTTGGATCAACGTCGCCTTTCTTGGCCGACAACGAACGGCAGACAGGGAGGCTCTTTTTCTGATGACTGCTATGACCACCAAGTTGGCTCTCCTGTTTCGCTTTGTCCTGTCAGGCTTGATATAAGGTTGGAGTAAAATCTCGAGATGCGTTTTTGTCACACCCTCCCCCCTTCACACCACCATGGCCAATCCTACAGACGACGGCCGTAGATCACTTCTAGATGAAGCGCTTTCCACTCGTAAGCGACTACTGAGGTATGGACTCTCCTCTTCTCCTGGGTTGGAGTGTTCGCACAGCACTGACAATGATCAAAACAGTGAACCAGATGACATTGAAGCGGGTCAAAATCCTTGGACAAGATTCAAAGTTCGCGTGTGAGTCACCTTGTGCTTGATGCCGCCAAACTCTGCTCGAGCATCGGATATTGTTTTCCACTTCAGGTTGCCAGTCCTGAAACATAAGAACACCTCTCAATACATGAGCGAAGATGGGTACGCTAACTAGTTTTTGAAGTTACTTGCATGAATCACCAACTAAATTCATCCGAACAGCACAAGGACTGCACTTGTGGCGGTACAGGGCAAGAGCACTCGAACAGACAATGAACCCGATCGGAGAACAAAGGAGGTTTTGCCTTCTCCCCTTAGAACCCAGTATGAAAAGCCAATCAAGAGGAGACGTATGACAGGAGCCGCGGCAGCCGTACGCGGCAGATCGCCTGCCCCTGTAAGTGCTTCCCCGCTCAAAAGACTTACTAAAATAACCACCCCCCGTCTGGATTATTCAAGCCTGATGCTGAACCGAATGTATGGGGCTGGGACACGATTAATCTCGGTTCCGCTGGACGGGTGACTTCGTCTCAAATGGAGCCATTGGTATGCGGTGTAATGAATCGTGGTGTCTTCTTACCTCACGACATCGATGTTAGGCCTTCAAAACCCCTTGGGGCAAGATATCTCGAGAGAACCTTTGGGAGGTCGACCCCCTCTCTCCCAGGTTAGAACACAGGCCTCGATTCAACGAAGACGAAAGCATGCAGGATGGGATGGAAGGCAATGACGAGTTTGAAAATCAAGAGATCGAGCGCTACCTTTTCGGAACTGAAGATGCACACAAGAGTCTGGGCGCTTCAAATCACCTGCTGGAAGGGAAAGGCATGACGAATGATCAACGATCTGAAGGGTTACTTCCAAGACATGGCGTGGTCAGTACACATAATTCCTTTGACAATTCCTTGACTTACTCATCTGGTTGGAGGGGATGAAACTGCTCCAAGTTCCGGAGGCATCTCTATCAGTGCAGAGCCTTGAGCATCACGGGCCCAGATTAGGCTCGGGTTATGAACCAAATCCCGGAACGGCGGACATGGCCCGATCTGGTGGCGACTCCGAAGGTGCCCCAGCTAGCGGCGGGCCTCTCTTGGCCTCGAGAGAACCGAGCGCCACCTTTCCCCCGGATAGCTTCGACTACGAGTCGGAAGACGCTGTCAATCACTCCCCTGGGGAGCTGTCTTTTGCAGCGACTGACATACCAGCTCCTACGGCGCCTCAGGAGAAACTAATCGCAGCCTCTCAACTTGAACACTCGGGCCACAAGCCTGATGATGCGGCCGATCACTCCTCCAGGAAGCTGTCGGTAGCAGTGACCGATCCTGAAACTTCTGCGGAATATTCAGCACACCTAATCGCTGCCTCCCAGCTACCTAACCCCGAGTCAAGAAGCTACAACAACCAATCTATTTGGGCGTCACACCAACAGGACTTACTGGCGGAGCCCTTGGCAGCGCCCGCTCTCCTGGATACCTTCGAAATCAACATGACCGCCACTGCCCTTCGTCATGAAGAAGAATCTATCCATCGTACTCCAAGCCTCGGGGAGTTGCTCGCCCAGAATCCGCTACCCCTCAACAGCCACCTGCTTGCTAGTGATCAAGATTATCTTCAGCATGAGGCGGTGTGGAACGACACACCCTGGGGACAGGACACACAGCTTCATTTAGCTTCGCGCCATCCTCCGACCCAATCTTCTGCTGAAGCACCACGACCTCTTGAACCTGCGCGAAACACCATCGAAGAGTCACGTCATAGGATTGGAATAGAGCCTCATGCCATGCCGGTCGTGTTTCCTCAGAGCCGTGAAGCAAACCTAGAGCCTCCCCCTCTTCCGGAGGAGGCAGTATCAGGTCCGTCTCACCAAGGCACAGGCCTGAACTCCATTGCGGCTGACTTCCGGCTTTCTCAGGATTATCAACATCGCCTGCTGGCTGTGAAGAAGGTGGCCCTCCTCAGATGCCTTTCTCCAATGCTCAAACGACTTGGGAAAGAAGGCATGAGCAGCGACGAGTACGATAGTGACGCTGGCGAGTATCGAATCCGCCGCTGCTCGTGGCGCTCCCCGCTCATCACTCAGCTGCTCCGCGAGGTGGACACCGCGTACATAGACAAGGTTCGCAAGAAGTCTGGGAGTCGTCCGAGGCGACGCGTCCAAAGTGATTCGGAAACTCGGTTGGGGCCTGTCAAAGGACTTCCCAGGAACTGGTACGATCAAAGCTGGCTGGACAACTTACAACAGCCAGAGGAGGAGGATCTAGCAGCCCAGGGGGTCGTTCTCATCCTGCAGCTATGAAATGCCCCGCAGCGAGCTGCTCATGACCGTGTGAATAATTGTGATCTTGGGGTCACTGCTGAGTTTGGGGAGTGTCGGGAGGCACTTCGGCACATCAAGAAACAGTTCCCCTGTTCGATATGTGAAGGAAAACCATAGATCAAAATAGCGGCTTGAGAGGCCGATCTAGGCATATATATGACCCATCTTAGGGCACTTGAGACCAATTTTGTAACACTGAATGCTATCCACTCTAAAAACCAATTTCATTACATAACCCCTACCACTTCGTGGACGGTCAAAGGTGCAACGAAACGCAAGTCTCGCGACGAGAATGTACATATACCCAAACCATTCCGACACATAGCCTAGGAACATATGTAATCACACTGTTGGGTTTCTTGTTGGCTACAAACTCAGGGTTTAACAGCATTACTCATTGCTTGTAGCCGACAGGCGCTGGCAAGCATCGTTCCGAGACCGGCTTGTCACCTCTGCTTATATTCGTATGAATTGAGATCAATCTCGTAGCACCTGCAGCTTGCAGAGATGCTGTAAGACCTTCGTGCGATCACCAAATCGCCGGATACCCTGAGCTTGTAGCCGACAGGCGACCAGCAAGCCTCATTCTGAGTCAGCTTGTCACCTCTGCTTATATTCGTATGAGTTGGGATTTGATTTCGTCGTACCACCTGCAGCCTGCAGCAGTGCTGTAAGACCTTTGTACGATCGCCAAATCGTCGGACATGCAGCAGACAGGCAGCAACGACCGC